>JABUQX010096551.1:0-30274 GCA_015478945.1 Trachelipus rathkii
ATATATATATATATATAATATATATATATATATATATAATATATATATATATATATATATATACATATACTATATATATAATATATACTAGTATATAATAATATATATATATATATATACTATATATATATATATATATATAATATATATATACAATCATATATATTATATATATGGTATTATTATATATAATATATTAAATATATATATATATAATAATATAATATAATATATATATATATATTATATATATATATATATATATATATTATATATATATATTATATATATATAATATATATATATAATATATAATACTATATATATTAATATATATATATTAATATATATATATATATATTATAGTTGATAATAAAGAAACATAAGATTTTATCATATTTATTGAAATAATTAAGTATAAAAATATTTAGAGATAAACAAAGGAACTCACTAAATATAATATATTATGAATGAGTGATAGTGAAAATACACCACTAAATATGCTATTATTCTTTTAGTTCTAAACTTATAAAATAATAATACTCTAGTGACCGTATAGAGATGGAAATCTTAGTGAATTTCTCCCTTACATTATCGCTTCGATCTGTATATTCATAATATAGTGTGTATTAGGACACAATAAATAATGTAAATCATTATTTTTAATACTTACTCGGAGAGTATGATGTCAAAAGCTCGAAAATAAATTTTTACTTTTTCTTAAGACTCTCTCAATTGGTTGACTTCAGATACTTTATTCTCGTATTCTAGCTATTATTATTGGTCACAACCTTTGACTAATATCTCATAATGTATTTGCTCAAGATATATTATTAGTATATTACAGTAGTCTATTATTTTAGATTACTTATTAAAGTATATTAGTTCATTCACTCGAATTTATTTATAAATATAGTGTATTGTTATGGTCTATCTCAATATTTAATCAATTTTAAATATTATTATTTTTAATTTATATTGTTACTCTTAATTAAAATTTTATTGATCTCATAATTTATCACAGTCTGATTATGAAAAATAAGTTTATTCCACATTGGATTTATTTCTCCTAATCTGAATTATTTAATAATATTATTTATTTTTTTTTGCTTTCATATTTTAAGTCTAATATTCTTTAAAAGAGTTGAGAAGGTTTATATATATCAAAATTCTTCGTAATTATTATAGAAATTTATTTTAAATATTGAGAAAATCTGAAATTTAACATAATTATATTGTAGAAATTGTTTCGAGTCTAAATATATACTCTCTTCTCCGCGCGCGAACTTATATCGAGACGCACCTAGGAAGCGTGGAGCAGTAGCGCGTGAGCAGCTAACCATTAAATTGTGACGCGTCACATAAGTTAGAGATATACACTGAATTAAGACATTAATAAGAATAATATTTAGTCTACATCATCTCTTGTCGCGTACACATGAACCATCCATAAATCGTTCTGAATTAGCTGTGTTGGGAGAGATAAGACTTTATACTAATCAAATATCTATTTACATGAGTACTAGTATTTGTATATTCATACGTAAATAATTATCTTTGTTAATATTCGTCTCCTTTTGGATAAATTAATGAATATAGTCCAAAAATAATAATAAAAAAATAAATAATAAAAAAAATAATTAATAAATATTATATAGTATAATTAATCATGTCGTAGAATAAAAAAAAACACACGTCTAATGAGATTAGGCAAAAAATTATATTTATCACCATCTCCACGAAAAGTTAGAAGTAAACGTTTATTTTCGTGCCGATGTGAATCGATAGGAGGGTACCTTTAAATTATTCGTTATAAATTTTATTATATTAGTTTAGCAAAAAATCGCTCAAAGCCTATAGGAAATGGGCGTCGTGCGTTGTTCTTTTAAAATATTTTTTGTTTTTAGTTACCTCTTAAAAAAATTTATTTTTCATAGAAAACTGAAATTAAGGGAGACTAAATTAAAAAAAAATATATATATAAGATAAAGTACACGAAAAGATAAAAAATTTATTTATTCGCTCAAAGCCTATAGGATATGGGGGTCGGTTGCGTTGTTTTTATTAAATTTATTTTATGTATTTAGTTACTCTAAATATTATTTTCATAGAAACTGAATTTATAAGGGAAGAATAAATTAAAAAAATAATATATATAGATAAAGTACACTTGCCCTTGGAAAAAATAAACTCGAGGCTTAGGATACGAAAAATTTTATTTATTGCAACATCTCCATAGAAAGTAAAAAGTTACGTTTTATTTTGTGCCCCGATCGCAAGCGTAAGTGGGACCTTTAAGATTTCTTTTACGTCGATATTTATATTAAGAGAATTGATAATCAGGTATTCACTTATCATTAATTGTTATTTTCTATGTTTTCTAATTTTTCCTTAATATTTTCATATTCATATAACCTTTATCCGTGAACTTTTATATATATATATATAATAATATATATTTATATAATATATATATATATATATATTAATATATATATATATATATATATATATATATATATATACTATTATATATATTATATATATATATAAATATAATATATATATATATAATATATATATATATATATATAATATATTTATATATATAATATATATATATATTATATATATATAATATATTATAATATAATAGTTATTTAGATATTAGTACTCTATATATTATATACACGAATATATATATAAAATTATATATATATATATATATATATATACATAGTGAATTATTTAATAAACCCTTATGCATATATATTCGCTAGTATGGTTGTTTTATATATATATATATAATATATATATATATATAATATATATATAATATATATATATATATAATATATATAATATATATACATTGACGGTATTATTATATATATATATATATCTACTATATATTATATGAATATATATATATAATCATTATATAATATATATATTATATATATATGTTATATATATTAATTATAAATATATAATTATTATATATTATAATATATATATATATAATATATATATATATATTATATATATATAATTATATTATATATATATATATATATATATATATATATTAATAATATATAATTAATATAATATATATATATAATATATTTACGTATAATTTAGTGATTCGGCATATAATAACTTTTCTCAAAAAAAGCTTGCGTACTCTTAAACCTGGATTCTTTGACGATCTGCATCTGCGATAATAAAACCTCAAAAACATTTACAGACAATGTCAAAGCATAGCCTTTAACGATCTTTATGAGGTCGTAGAAGTTGAAGAAAATCTCTCAATTAATATAACTGAAGATGAAGCAAATCTTAAGGATAATATAACTGAAGTTGAAACGAATCTTAAAGATAAATATAACGAAGTTGTGCAGGATATAACGAATAGGCTGGACAAAAAATTGAAAATATTGATGAAATTATCTTGGAAAAAACTAAGAAAATTACAAAAATAATAATAAATTGGCAAAGTATTCGTGGGCGGAAGAAAAATAGTAATATTGAAGATGATGACCAAAGCAACATGGTAAAAAAAAGCATATGAAAGAATAATTTTAATAAACTTTTTATTATAAATAAGGATGGAAATTTAAATTTTTCCTATATTATTTAGAATTTCGATTTAGACAGCCATGAGGACTATCATGAATTGGGCGTAAGTCCGCAACTAAAAACGTAGCGACGTTGCTTGTTTTTTTATTTAGTTACCCCTAAAAAATTGATTTATTAAAGAAAATGTAATTTTTTGGGAGACTAAATATTAAAAAAAATTCCATTCAATGTAACTACTTAATTAACAAGTCAAAATTTTTTTTATTGTTATAGTTTAATGTTTTTTCTATCCATATTACAACCTTTAAAAGAAAATCCACCGCGTCTTTTCGAGTGGTGGCTTCCGTTAATAATTTGTTTAGTTAAAAATTAAAAAAACTAAAATATTATCAATTCTTTTAAATAAAAAAATAGCAAAGTATTTAATTCATTCATAATTTTCTATAAAAGGGAGTTGATGTGTTATAATTTTTTATCATTAAGAAGCGTAGCTTATTCGTATTGCCGCGAATGTGCGCCTCCGCCCGGTAGACCAGCATCTGAGAATTTAAAGAATTTTTTATACTGTAGAAGTTTTTCTCATATCACGAATATTTGTTGTGAAGAAAATATTGTGTTTTATATTTCAATTCCCTCTTTTTTTCTCACGTAATCGACGACGATTCCTTGGAAATGGAAAGAAATTTGCAAGATTTAGCGATGAACGTCATTTGCGAAACATCGTCCTTTCAAGACGCGATGACTTGCGATATAATTATGAATTATTTCATCGAAAAACATGGAGCGAAGGAGTTAAATTTCAACCTGCTTTTTTCTATGTTTCAATTGGAAGAAGGAGAAGAAAAAACCTCGGCGATCTATCTAGACTTTCTTAAAAATGCGACGAAAAATCCGTACAAGGCAACCGAAGTGATAGCGCTGACATTGACCAAATATATGGTCCCCGCCGACAGTCGGGCCGATGGCGTTCCCGCGGCGGCTGCTAAAATAGTTGAAGTTATTAGAACGATGAGTACCGACTACGAAGGCTTAAATTCTTTCATTTTTTCTTTAGACCGGTACCTAACCTTTATAAAATTAACGGACCTAATGAAAGAAGAAGAACCTTTAGTTCGTATCGAGAAGTTAGAAATTGTTAATACTGGTATCAGCCCTCTCACCTACGAAGAGGTCCTCGAAATGGTGAAAAATATTTCGATCCTATTTCCAAATTTAATCGAGCTAAGACTAATATGCAAATGCGGTGGAAAAGTGTTAGAACAGGACCTGTTCGACATCTGTAAGAAGCGAAAAGGCCTTCTCGTTTTGAGCATGTCAGCTAACGACGCTTTGCTTAGCAAACCAGATATCGAGTCTCTAGTTGCGTCAAAAACAGTTGAAGAAATCGATTTTTCGAGTAAATTGCAGGATCTTCTTACTACCTCGTTAAAGAAACTGACTTACCTAGTTGTGGATCATAACAACATCGAAGAAGTCATGGAAGTATCATCGTTATTTAATTTACAAAAAATTGGAGTTCGTTTAAACCATAAACATCCACTTACCGTATTTAGTAGCCATCGTGTAGGCCTATTGGTCGCAAAAACTGGGGTGAAAACCTTAGAATTGATTTTCAGTTTCTCGGCGGAGGAAGAAATATTCCCCAGCTACGCCTATTTGATGTACGCGGACACATTTCGTAAATGCTATAATTGCCGTAGCCAAAAACTTGATAATTTAGTCTTGGCGGTTGAAATCGAAAACAAAAGAATAATTGAATGGGAAATTAGTGAAGCTCCAGCAGCGGACGTCGAAAATCACCCCGGGGGAGAAGAAGAAGAAGAAGGAAATGAAGAGAGACAGTGGGATGCTTTATATAGAATGTTGGAAACTAATTTTTTTATCTTTCTTACTAAAGATCGTGGAAGAGAGGAAATAAAAATACCATTCTGTCTCATGTGCAAAGGAATTCATGCGATTATGGAGACCTTTATGCGCCTGACTCACTCGGGTATTAATCAAAGGTGTAATTTTCATCGCGATATATCTTGGCGAAAAGATATGGAGAAGAAAATAATTGATTGTTGGGATACCAAGTTTTTTAGAAACCAATTACGAAGGAGAATTAGAAAGATCGATGGTTCCTTGGAATTGAAGTTACGAAACGTGTGCCAATTTAACGCCATCCTTCAAAGAAACAAAAGTGTAGATACTTCGTCTCCATTCTACTTTCCGGATGTGCGTTGCTTGAGATTGTCATACGACGAAATCGAGAGAGATTTAGATTCGGATAAAAATTGTGGTTCATTGAATAATAAAATCGTGGAAGCCTTTCCGCATCTGACTGACTTAGAAATCAAACTGAATTGGGGTTACGTAGATTCGTCTTTCCAAAAATGTCGCGATAGCTTCGAAATGATAGTAGATGATAAAAACGATAGAGCCGTTTTTAAAAAATTGAAAGAACTAAAGATCGACTTTAATGGCCTCGCACGTGATATTTGTAGCGCCTCTCCAAATCTGGAAAAGGTCGTTGTATTTTTCGAATGGAAACCTGTTTTTCCTTGCAAAATTTACGATCTTTTGAATGTTACTCGTTCTTTGAAAAGAGGAATAGAACTTAATTTTGATAAACACCTAGTAAAAAAATGTTCGTTAGATGTGTGGAGTGATCGTTGCCATAATCCCGAACACAGAAGTGATATCAACCAATTATTCGGAAAAATTATAGTGACCTTGACCGATGTTCGCGGAAATTCCGTCATTCGTTGGAATATAAAACAGTATGATTTTACCAATATGCGCGACTTGCCAGTTCATTTTGAATCAATTGATGACGATAACTACCGCGTCGAAAGAGAGACGAAATTCTTTGAGAGTGGGTTATGGTTACAAGATGATATCTATTTTCGTAACCCGCGTTCTTTTTTTAAGTTGTTAGAAAAATTTAGAGCTCCCGAGCCAAAAACATTTCATTTGATTCAACCATCTATCGATAATCATGAATTTATTGCACGAGTTTTTGAAGCTGTTGGAGATATAATATATTATAAAATACCTCACCGCACATTTTATAATCCATATAGAATAAGAATATAATAGTAATAAACATTGTTGTTATCGATAGTTTTTTTTATTTGTAACCGTGTTTTTTCTAGTAAAAACAAATTACGGAAGTTCCGTTTTCTGCAAGCGAGAATATATTTTTTATTTTTGTTCAAGATTTTTGCTTTACCAAAATTCACCAAATATAGAGTACACTTTAAAAATTACCTTTAAAAAAGTTTTAAGGGTACCCCCTCGCGCTTCGATCGGGGCACGAAATAATGTTACTTTTTACTTTTCTTGAGATGGTGCCAAAAAATTTTTTCGTTTTTTAAGCGAATGCACGTTTTTATAATTTTTTTTTGTTTTTAAGAAAACATATTACATAAGTTACCTGTAAAAATTATTTATCATAGAAAGTTGATGTTAAGGGAGACTAATTTATAAAAAAAAATAATATGATATGCCCTCGAAAAAAAACTCGCTTAAGGAACGAAAAATTTATTTTGCACCATCTCCCGAGAAGTAAAAGGTAACGTTATTTCGTGCCCCGATCAAAGCATAAGGGGGTTGGATCCTTAAGATTTCTTTACGGCAATATTTATAGCGTACTTACTAAACATCATTAAATTTATGAATAAACTATTGTCGAGTTCATTAATAGTTCTTATTTTGATGTTTCATTGGAACTAATATAACACAGTGAAAACAAAAAGGTCTAAGTCCAAAACCTAAAAAAAATTTGACATGAAAAAAAAAACTTTTATAGCTTTTTTATACTAATACCTTGGACTTATATTAGTTTCTGAAGCGTTCCATACGAAACGTCACTATTATAATTTGAGATAAAAAAGAATAGTATATAGCGTTCGATATAGACCTGAGAAAGAATTTATTTGAATGATTTTATATCACCGACACGTTTACGATTTCTTAACACCAAAATTTTTTTTTTATTTCATATCACAAACAATAAAGAATGGTGTTTTTATGAAACTCATTTTTTTAACTGATAAAGATTAAGAAATCACCTTTTATTTAACTAAATGGATAATAAAATTGCTAAATTAAGTAATAAAATTTAACTTTTATTTGGAAAATAATAATAAATTTGTTAACATTGTAATAGTAAGATATATATATATATATATATATTAGATAGAGTATAGTTTTATAGACATTTGTTTAAAATAAAGTAATTAAGTTTAATCGATATATATATATATATATATATATATATTATATAATATATATATATATATATATATATATATATTATATATATATATATATATATATTTATATATTATAAAATATATATATATTAATATAATTATATGTATATATAATATATATATATATATATTATAATATATATATATTTAATTAAATATATTAATATATAATATATAATATATATATATATTAATAATATATATATAATATATATATATATATATATTATAATATATTATATATATAAATATATATATATATTATTATATATATATATTATATATATATATTAATATATATATATATATATTATATAATATATAATTATTATATATATATTAATTATATTAATATAATATATATATATATATATAAATAATAATATATATATATATAATATATTAATATATTATAATAATAATATATATATATATGATATATTATATATTATATAGCTATATACTAATATATATATATATATAATATATATATATATATATATATAAATTTATAATATATAATTATAAATGCCATTATTTATAAATTTATATTTATATTATATATTCGTGCTAATCTTTTTCAAAGAATATGAAATCGTTTTTAAAGGCGTATTATTATCGGTATATCGTATCCATACAGCTACAAGGGCATGATCAGCGTAGAGCGATGTGTGCAAAAGTATATCCATGAACATTGCTAACAATATAGTTTGCAATGTGATAAAAATTTAATTTCCATCTCTTTGCTCGAACCACAAACTTTTGCAAATAAATCACGTCTTTATAAAAATATAAGTGCTCGCATCCGTTTCTCGAGATCGCGATTCGCTCTTAAGCGATGGTTCTACCGTTGATGACGACGAGGTATTGGGGGCTTCAGAGATAGGCGTAGCTATTTCAATACTCGATTCCATGAGATCATCGATATAAGGTAGGTCGTTACCACTTTCAACAGCGTTTTCAGTGTAATTCCCGCTGTCATCGGCGGTTATCAAACCCGTACTCGGTTCGTTTAACGCTATTGGATTTACACTTTCCTCGGTTGTTTCTCGTTCGGGTTCATCGGTGATAATCGACATAGAAATATCATTAGCGTTTTCAATATTTTGCGCGCTGTCATCAGCGACTATCGCGCTCATGCTCTGATCATTTAACGTTATTGGTCTGACAATCTCCGCGATGGTTTCTCGTTCGGTTTCGTCAGTAGTAATCGAAACAGAAAATTCGAAAGAGAGAGTATTATGATTCGTACTTTCAGAAGCTGTCGTTGCATTCGCGCTCGGATCATTTAGTGTTACTAGGTTGGGGCGTTCGTCGGTGGTCGATGGTCCTGTTTCATTTTCTAAATTTCGTTGCTCGGCTAAAATTGCATCGAGGCAGTCGTTTATTATGAAGAATATTTTACCGGTTTGCATTAATCGCCTTTTTAAGGCTCTTTTGACTATCTCGCGTTCAAATCCCATACGTAATGTGTCTCTAGTTACACCCTTATCTACTAATTCCTCAAGTTTATCTCTCTCATTATGCGAAATAAGAGATTAATGGACGATGACGGCAGACGACGACATACGACACAACGACGACACCTGCGACGACAATGGTCGAGACTCAACAGATACGACGACAACTCAAAATACGAGAGGATTGATAATGGATATATACTGCTGCAGCTTTATTCGCTGACATGCCATATGACACACGACCTATTCCATCTTCTGGCCTTGCTCGCTGACATTTCTCTCCCTTCGGTCGCTGGCGCGCTACTGACTTCTCTTCTACCGCCTCTTCTACCGCCGCTGCTGACGTTGCTGTATACGACAACCACTCGTTCCTCTCAGTCACACAATAATTAGGATCCCCCTTTCGAACCTCATCTGAGAGCTTCGTGCCTCTCAAAAGCAAATAACAAAACCTAATTGACCACTACTAAGCGTGATATACCATTTATCGTGCTTTCTACCTCATAAATCTAATATTAACTAAGAGGGTATATTCATATAATCTCTCAATACAAAGTAACTTCACACAAGTTTTATATGAGAGAGATCTCTAGAGAGGTCACATAGAAAACACTTCACGTGATCGGCTTAATTCCTTATTCAATAAAACATTATGAATATATTTCATCCAATACCCACACCTCAACAATAGTGGCTGACGCGCAGGGAGCTGTTGAGACAATTTTTATGCATCTAAGAAATAAAGCCGGAATCTATATTTAGAGTGGGTGAGCATCTTGTTACCACTATAATTATGATAGCCCAGATTAAACCTCCACCTTGAAGAGAGAGAAAAATTTTTCAGTCCTTATACGTTTGGCATTAATTACAAAAGATTTGTATTTATAAGGAAACTAGTCGCTGAATTTAATCAGTCTTTTAAGAACGAATTCCTTGGTTTTGTGGGCTTATTTTAAAGTTTACTGTGAAGTCCTGATAAGGGTGTGTATAACTTAATTCTCTCCCTATTTTATTAAAAATAATTGGTGTTGAGTCCGAAAGGAGGAGCACGCGCGCGCAGTCTCAGCTAGCCCAGTACGCGAACGTTCTCCCACACATACAGCTGAATATGGCGTAAAAGATGTTACATATATTTTAAATAGATTTTCATTGTAATGATTTTATAAAAGAAATTAATAAAAATGGAGAAAAATAACCAATTTTTTAAATTAATTGTTTTTTTCCTTTATATTTTCCTATCTTAACTATTAACTTCGCGGGTGCGTGCCGTGCGCGTGTAACTTCATAAAATACTTAATCTCCACATAAATGCCCGCATTACATCAGATATGCCATCTATAAGTGAGGTTAAGATGGTGTGAACTTGTTTATCCTTAGGATTAGCTCTCTTTATAGTGTGTTTATTAAATTTGATACCTAATTAAATTATAAATTTTTCCGACTTTTCGTAAATTAAGAATACTTTAATCTCCATTTATATAGTCTAATTTATGTAAAATATTATAATAAATGAGTCATGGACTTTCCTTTGTAACGTATATATATATATATATATATGTATATATATAGAAACTATATAAGTATTAATAAGTAGGGTACTTATATATTATACTCATATAAATGTTCAATATACTCATCATCATCGGTGATATATATATATTTAATTGTATTTAATATTTATCGCGCTGTCCCGAGATATAGCCCATGGTCAATTTCAGATCGACTATAATTTATAATTAACAGCTCTGACTCTGATCCACAACCCTTTTTAGAAAGGAAGTACATTAAGACTTATACTTCTCGAGTTATTCAAAATTTATGTTCCACATTTAACAAGAGCAACGTTTCCTTTGAGTAATTTGCTTATCAACATTACTTAGCACGAGTTCCACGAGAGCCTAATACCCTCCTTTTATGCTGAACATCAGCTTTTTGGTTATGTGAATATTTCTATAGACATATTCTAAAGAATATACAAATCAAAATTTATCCCTCGGGTTCGCCATGTGTGGTTCGTGTCTAGAACGATTTGGAAAGCGTAAGTAATGAGAGTGAAATATGCTGAGCATATTCAATGTGCTTATGTGTTGACTGGTATATACCAATCCTTATATATATTAGTATATAAGGGTGGGTATTTGAGAATAAGAGTTATTTTATACTTCAATTATATATAAGACATAATATTAAAATTTTTACTCAGGAACCTGGTGATTATTTAATAATACGTTAATATTATTATAGTATCGTATCTCCTATCCCTCCCTCTATTATATATAATATAATATATATATGGCTCTGCTCCAATTACCTGCTTCCAATTGAAAGCTTAAGTCAATTGTGTTTTATAACGTGTGATGTTACGCGCTCGATACAGTGTACAAGACGCGCTCGGCGGCAATTGTGTGAGCGAAGCACGTTTTTATTATGCATGCCAAGAGTGAAATCAAATTATAAGAGTAATAAAAATAAATTTACTGTAGGTAAGGTTATTGATAACCTCTGTTACAGTTTTCAACGAGGATTATTGTTAGGTTTACGTTAGTTTACAAGATTTAAAACTTATTTTTATTAAATATTTTTAAATGGTGTGAAGGCTCTTTCTCGTTACTATAGCTCTTGAAATTGACTCTACTCAGGTTTTATTTTGACTTTGAAGAAAATGGTTTATGGCGGAAGGATCAATGCTCTACAATCGAACTATCCCTCTCATGTGGTGTCGCGGAGACAGAGCTGAAACCGAGATCATGATTTCATACCTATCAGTAAGCCTAAATATATATATTAGTATTATTTTATATATTATTTATATATTATTTTATATATATATAATAATATAACCGTAAATATTAAAATAGATATAAAAATATTTTTTTATATTGAAATTTTACGAATAATAAATATTATATAAATATATAAATTTAATTATATTTTTTATTTATTATATAATAATAATTTTTTTTATATTAATAATTTAATTAGTAATTTTAATATAAACTAATATATATATTATATATATGGTATTGAGTCATAGGGTTAGGGTTCGAGTTTTTATTCTCCTCAATGTAGCATGTGGTTAATAGCTTTACGAAATTTCTCTGGCGCGAAACAGCCAAATATCGTTAAAATATAATAGAAATAAAAAAAAAATAATCTTTTTAACTCAAACCGAGCGCGCATAAGAAAAAACTTTTAGTGACTTTTTGACCTCTCAGAAAAAAGTTGTATGGTGTTAAGCAAGAGTGTTATATAAATCAACCGGAAAATTTGGTATCGCATACATTTATAATCCGCAAACCGCAACTCTCTCTCTCATTTTCCACAAACCTTTTCCCCCACCTACCCCCAAAAATACGATTTAATCCCCAGGACTCCTTTAATACCCATTTAAAAACCCTTCCCCCAGCAATACCTCACTCAACTCCCAAAAACACGATTAAAATGTAAGATCATCTCAGATTTTATCGCGCCTTTACCCTCACCTTATTAAATAATGTTGGGGTTGAATGAGTGCGCCTCCGCCAAATAAAATAATTTTTAGAGATCTATGAGAAATGAAGAAAATTCTAGTGTAAGAGCGTTTATCTCGCAAGGGAGGTAGAGAATGAAGTGGCCGTAGCCGGAAAAGAGCCGGAGCGAAGCCGGAAGCCGGAGCCGAGCCGGAAGCCCCGCTTGGCGGACAGAACAGGGACATCTTTAATATTTCTGAAGCTGGTGTCGGGTACTGTAAAAATGAAGGAGTCGGATTTGGAGCCGTCTTAAAAATTACCTACTCCGCAGTCCTGCTTTATAGTAACATGTTACAGTTAATGTAAGAAATAGGTTATTATTCATAATCACTATTATATATGAATAATTAATGTAATAAATATTAATGTGTGCAATAAATAGTATTCTATTATCGGAGAAAGGATGTGAGTCCCCCCAAAAGTGACCCCCCAGAAGAGGGTGGACATTTGAAAGGAGTAGTTACTCACCAGATCGACTCCTAGGTACTAATTTACAGAATATCCCTTAGTTTTCATAAATCCTAATATAACTATTAATATACATGCCAGGATACGTGGATCTATATCATTATTTTTTTCAAAAGCTTGGGTGATAAGTCGGTTTGCGCCTCAAAATTGGAAGAATTCTCTATAGAAGTGATAAACACGCGCTTAATCTCTTTGACGAAACGTGTCCCAGAATTGAGAATTTTCGGTGACTGTAAATGGGTAGAGTATCCCCCTACAAGCCGAACATCTCTCCACTCCTTTTTTATGTATACAGGGCCGTGTGGAACTCAATATATAGATCTTTCCTACAACCTAATAATCAGTACGTTCTTGAATTTAATTCTTTTACGAGTGTAATTTACTTTACCATATTGTAACTCGATTTTATACACTTCATGTTAAACTTTTTAATCGAAGTAATGTATAAAGTTCTCAATCACAAAAGAGTGCCTAGTAAGACACACCATCTACACATTATACTAGTATAGAACCAATATTTATTTTCAAAGGTTTATCCTCAGTTCACTATTTATATATTTACAATTATTTAACCTAGCATGCACCTATTTTATAGTCATTACCAGCACTTCACCGAGCCTCATGCACCATAATATTATATTTTCAGTATGCATACCATTTATTACTCGCAAATTTTACCGAGCAAATTTTCTGCGCCATTTGATTACGCGCGCGCATACTAGTACTCGTAACAATATTAATTGATAAATTCCCCTTAGGCCAAAATATCCTGAGATATTTAACAGCGAAAATGACCTCTTTTATTGCTGCATGTATGTGTATCAGTTATTTGCCAGGATTGCGTCCATCTAGTGTTCTCCAGACATTGTGACTCAATTCTATTAATTCAGTGCGTGTAATCGGTACTGCACCATTTATTTACCGCTAGTAGATTTTACCAGTAGCTTACCATCTATATTTAAGTATTTAATCCTTACTGGACCATTTATAATTCTCCAAGGCATAATGTACAACCATCTATTAGCTGTCAAATTAACCAGATATACTATTTATTACACCCACCCATATCTCGTCTAAAATTCCACCAAGATATGTTTAACATTTATTACCGACATCTCACTGTAACACGGACATGAGCGTAAAAATTTATTTACAGCTATTTACTCGCCTCTTAGCTGCACCCAGAGCGTTTTTTACCATGTATGTTTACCAAGAATATTGTAACCATTTACTATAGCTCAGTTCTTCTTTTTACGTTATGAACTAACATTCTTTAGTGTGTGAGCCAGATAAATTTCGAATGGAGACATAATTTATTTAACTAGAATTTCATCATATATATTACAAAACTCTGAAGTGTACCAGCAATTGATTCCGCTAATATAGATAGTAACCATACTCTGCTCACATTGAGTAACAGTGTTTACCGTATGCACCATTATATCTCGAGGTATTTACCATTATGCACCATGACTCTACTGATAATATACAAAACAGTATATTCTCTTATGTGTAGCTGATTCCGTTTATTCTGCTAGTTTATTTTCACTAGTCTGCATCATTTATTACCAGTATTTATCAGGGCAGCATACTATCCTTTTCATGCTACAAGTATTTAATCATTAGTGAAAAGCACATATTCATGCTAACATGTTTATCTCGAGTGGATGTACGATCATTTATGTACACCAGTAATTTACCAGTATGGCGCTTCCACCTCTCTTATTGACACAGTTATACCTTTACCAATATTGCACCCACACGTGGTTCTTTTAACAGTATTTTACCAGAGTGTACTATGCACTATTTATTACCCTTACTTTTTACCAATGCTACCGTCAACGATAGATTAATTACAGTATGTTGCTCTTAGTATGAAACACTATTGTGCTCATTACTAAGTATTCGTAATTCTAATTTTACCCAGTAATCACTGCACCTACACTATATTCTCCCTAATTCATATTTGCCAAGATAGTGACTCGCTTCCAGTATCCTATTCTCCTCAAAAAGTACTTTATCTAGTATACACCATTTAGTAACAGTATATATATATTACCAGTACACCTACCATTACTATTACACAGTATTTAACATATATGTTAACATCTATATATCATACCAGTATTTTACCAGTATGTATACAATTAATTACCTAGATATATTTTTGCCAGAATTGCTCCATTCTATTTACCATATATTTAAATAACTTATTGATACCATATTATTCCCAAGTATTTACCAATTTATGACTACTAATCTAATTTCCACTGATATAACTAGATTAGTCACCTAATTTAATTACCAGTATATATATTATTATAATACCTTATATAAATATATAATATCACATTTAAGTAAATGAATAATATTTATTATCATGTTAAAAAATTAAACAGTGAACCAGGAGTGTTTCTAGATAATAAGTGAATAAATGTTAAGTGGATAATTATAGCTTCTCGAGGTTATATATATACAATTAACATTTAATAATCAAGCTTCAATAATTTAATTATACATTTCTAAATCCTTTCATATACTTGTATAGCTATACGATGATAGCTTGTATTACTCATAATAGCTCACCACGGTATGTTTCTTGAATATATATATATATATATAATATATATATATATTAAGCAATATAATATCCTAATATTTTATATAAATAACGATATAGTTAAGGCGTGATATACGTATGAATATAGTCATTTTCGTGTTTTTCTCAGTAATGCTTCTAATACTATTCTTTTATCAACTATCATATACCATTACGTATATATAGATGTAACAATTTTATTACATATACCTATATAGCACTCCGCTATATAAACTAGTCATAAAATTTCAGTATATATTTGGAATAATAATGTACATTTCGTATTCCTATATCTTTCTACAATAATAGTGAGTATCGGCACTCTATATTAAGTATATCTATGATTCTTACGATATATATGGGAAACCCTATAGTAAATATATCTATATGGTGGCCTCAAGAGAAGCTGGAAGTTCGCGTTAGGTTAGCGCGCCGAATTTTATTTTACTCTTCTCATGCATAACTGCATGCTCCAGTTATATAATAGGGTCTTCCTGTGCGACCTTGTTTGGGGTACTGTTTTCACTTCTGAAGGGGGGAGCTCTGGCTCCGTCCTGTCTATGGGATAAGTATATGTGGTTGTAGCTGCTTCAGAGGCTCAAAGTTGGAGCTATAAACTGCTTACGCGCCACTACTTATCAACTCTCTGACGCTTTATCTCTGGCGACGTTGACTTTGGCCACACTATCTCTTTTCTTATAGGTACTACAAAAGCGGATGGCTCAGGGTAGCTGGCCCCTCGCAGTTCCACCTCCATTGCGTCACCCAGCATAGTACATGGGGTACCTTGCTCTCCCATAAAATTTTTGCGGGAGCATTGAAAAACCAAGACTCGTTCATTGTGTGCCTCTTTCTTCTCCAGCCCCTTATTGTTCTGTGGAACTCCTTGCCAACTTCTGCGTGTTAAAATCTGTAAATTAATCTTCTCTCCTTAAAATCAACTCTGCACTCACCTTGAGAGATTTGCGTAGGGCTTTTAGTTCGGTACGGTTTTTCTGTATTTTATTTTCTGCCCCCTCATTGAAAAGGGCCCGAACCAAGGAACTGATATATATATATATATATATATATATATATATATATATATATATATATATATATATATATATATATATATATCAATATATTAATTTTATTGATTTATTGAGTTGTTTATTTAGATATCTTATAATAGTGATCATAACTAATATATTTATATATACGCTATAACTAAATAACTAATTACTTTCACCAATACTCCCACTTCCGAGGTGAAGAGGTGCAACACCCTTCAGACTGCTTTGCCGCGCGTCTCGCGGCCTCAACACTCTTCTGAATCTTTCCTTCTATTCTTCTCTTAAAATCTCAGGTTTTTTCTCCCTCAGCCTCACTCCGCCCCTCCGACGGCAATCCATGTCTTTACATGAGTCATCCACCTGAGTCTCTTAATCCCATCCCCCCTCTTCCTAAGTCTCTGCCTTCGTGATAGGATCTTCGTTTATCATTCTCGCCGTCTCACACCTTATTTCTTCTCATAAGGCGCGACTTCCCTCATTGACAATCCTCTCCAGAGTGTCCACACCACCTCTACTCCCGACTTGTTTAGATCCAATATTTCTAATTGAATTATCTCTCGTCCTCTTCAGCTTACCAAATCTCCTCTCTCTCCTTCTTTTCAGAGCTTTCTCTTTTGTTTTGTCATTTCCTCCGCGCGCTCAGTATATTATTGTCTCATTGTGCAGATTACAAAGTTACCATCCGATCCTCGCCGCAGCGTCATTTTCACTTAAATCTCTCTTTTGTATCTTCTCCCTCTCCACTCGCGATGTCTCTGTCTCCATTATTTTATAGTTAAAATCACGAGGTGTTAGATACTTCAAAAATCCTCACCAACTTTTTCACATCACACATCATCACAATCATCAGTACTATATCTCATATTCAGTTATATTGCGCGATTATTCTATTGCTACTGCTCTTTTTATCCGCTCACTTGTTGATGCTCTTGTACATTTCCTCCCTTCTTTCCAAATATTCGCAAACCACCAAAATACTTTGAAACTCAATTCTCTCGAGTCCATCTGCTATGTCTTATGTCTCCCCCATCGTTATCAATATCTCAAAACTCTCTTCCCTTCCCTTCTTCTCTACTTGACCATCAATTTATCTGCCCGTCTTTTCTCGCTTGTCCTCCTAATATATCAAGGCCAGCCTCTGCTCAGAGTCATTCTCCAGCTGGTGCATCCGATAACCGAGAACAAATGCACTACCTCTCTCACATCCTGTCTTTTTCCCACTTCCTTACTCAGCACCTCGAGGCAGTTCGCTTCAAAGTCTTCGAGTCCGCTGCGAGAGTTTTAACCCAACACTTCCGTCCAGAAAATCTCCCGATACTTTTCTATCACCTTCCTTATCTTACATCACATGAATCTTATATATACTCTACTAATCACTATATATATATAACTCACTCCTATAGGCTATGTGACTAGTAATTTTTGAGTGAGTACTTATATATGATGATTAGAATAGCAAGTGATATAATATATATATATATATATATATATATATATATATATATATTTATATATAGATATATATAATATATATATATATATATATTATAGTGAGTGAGTTTTACTCTCATATTTATAATAACTAAATCTTTAAGTATTCATTAATCTATCGGCTGCAACCATAATACTCGGCCTGAATTGACTCTCCTCAATATTATTATTATACTATATATCGAGAGAGATAGAGAGAGTGTAGAAGAAAGAAGAGAGAAGCAGGAAATTGGATTGAAAGAGATGCTATTAGAGCGGAACGCATCGTAGATTTTTCCTTTAGAGATGCATGAGAGTATGTAGCTTTGGAGATATGGAAGGACAGAGAAGACGCGAGAGAGGAGAGAGTGAGAGAGATGAGTTGGGAGAGAAGAGGTGGATGAGAAGAAAGAACGCTGCATTTGAGCAGAGAGTGGACTTGAGCGAGACGGATGTTGTTTATTTAATATTTTTTTTTTATATCGTCGGTTTGAGCTAAAATATAAATAACGTCGCCTTCTTGTTTAAAGCCGAGCGTCATTTTATTTTCGATATTTTCCAAACTATTTGTCCTACCATATCCAATGTTGAGTGTTGGATTCACCGGTCCATCCTATAGAATTGAAGAAATTAGCCACAATAACTTAATACAATATTTGGAAATTAAAATTTTAAAAATCCCTTTGTGCTAGCAATATTATTAAAAAAAGTTGAACCTTACTTTTTCGTTTCTACTAAGAATTATAACTACCTGAATTAAAGACAGAGAGTGCTACACCTTTTGATCGTGTTAGGAAATACTTAATACAAACAATATTACTAGTGGCTGCTTCGCTTACCGCAATATCACCTTTATAGATCTGCATATATCAGTTAGAGAATAAAGTAATGTATATTTGTTTATAAATATTTTTGTGAGAGAAAATAAAACTAAATAATTGTGTGAGAAACACAAAATCCTACCAATCTGTCTCTCATTATCCATTATTACTCTCTCTTTAAGATTGAAAGGCAGTCTAAAAAGGAAATGTTTGTCTATTATTAAATGTTTATAATAAAATATATAAGTTTACCTGAGCCTCTATTTCGACTTAATAAATATATACTCTCGTGATAAATTATGAGTAAAATTAATATATATAAATAGTTTTCATCATTTATTGCTATATTATATATATGTATATATATATATTTTATTAATATTTAACCATATCGGTTACATATAGATTTATAATATGTTATATTCTTATATTATTAAATATAATATATATATATATATTATATATATAAATTATATTATTTAATTACATTACTATCTATATGAGTGGAGCTTATTGATATTATATAGTCAGATACAATATATATCACTTATTGAAGGATATATTTTATATATTTTAACATTAATATTTTTATTAAATGAGCCTGTGTTGTATAAATAATCATATTTATAATGATTTAATATATTAATATCATAAAGAAACCCAAAATATTTTGAATCAAAAATATAACACTTAATTTTACTATTTATATATATAAAAATATTAATTAGATAATAAAATCTAATGATATTAGGGATGGGCCGGATATCCGGCAACTATCCGGTATCCGGCCTATCCGGCCAAGTTTTTGACTATCCGGTATCCGCCGGATCATCATTGTTATCCGCCGGATAAATCGGGAGTAAAATTACTGTGCCTTACTGCACGTATCGCAGTCTCACTCGCTCAAAGCTGACGTCATTTTAGCGGATCAGCAAACTATTCAAAATAATTTGTAATGTTAGCTATGTGACTATACTATGTATATAATAATATATATATCAATATATAGGAATATATATATATATAATATATATTATAGTTGTATAGAAGTACTATAATAAGTACATTGTGCTGTTTAAATTCATGTAAATATATATATTATATATATATATATATAACCTATAGCTTATATACTTAATATTTTGTTTTAGACTTTCTCGATGTATGTGGTCTTACAATGTGATATTATTTTATTCATCATTTATGTTTTCTGTACAATACATTTTATCTGAAATGTTGGTCGGCCGACACGTTTCATGTTAAATTATATTCATTATTACTTAAGCTTAAGGAAAATTTGTCATTATATAAGAATAAAGAATAATATTGTTTTTGATTTCAAACATTTATTCATGCATTTAGGCCTTTTTAAGTTTTTGTTAATTATTACTTATTTACAAAAACTTTAATAAAAATAACCAAAAAATGCAAAAAATACAACTCAGTATTAATGTGGCTCTCAAACTGGTGTTATATAGACATAGCCATCGACCACGCGATACAAAAGAAATGTGCTTTCATATAACGAGATTCTTCTTACACTTTTATATACACTCTTTTGAGGATCTTTTAATTTGCTTAATATACTCCGCAAAGCACTTGCACTTCGATCAGCCGCAATATCTTTTTTTGATTTGCGCTCTCGAGGGTTACCTCCATAGAGACTGTTTGAGGCAAGGAGCCAGAGAATTAAATCTAGACTGGAACTTAGGACACATGATAAGGCGAATTTCCGGGCCTTCAACTCTCCTCGCGCCTCAGCTCTCGTCGTCTCACTCTTGCTCGATGCTCCTGCACCTCTATATACGATCCTTATTATCTCTCTGCAGAGTTTGTTTTACAATTTATTTTTAAGACATCTGACTATATCGCAAAGTTGGGACGGGAACTCTCGGAAACTCGCGACTTTGGATAAATCGCGAAAAAACGGAGCATAGTTCTCAAAAGACATTCACCTATCTAATAGGGAGAATATTTATAACGAAAGACCTAAGGTTGAAAAATCCTATTTATTAAAAATATCTCACATAATATAAATCTTTCTCGGTCAGGAACCAATTTTTTGCAGGGTTTTAGTTTTATGCTATTGAATTATATATCAGTTCCTGACGTAACGTCTCTATAAGAACTATTATTGCGTCTGTCGAAAGCTTATGCATCAAATTAGTGATGTTTAAAATAATCAGTGTTTTCAGTCATTGGTGCAATTTATTAACACCCACGAAAACAACCATACTATCTTATATTAATAGTTGACTAGCAAAATGAGAATTCTAGGATTTTCATTCAAATTTCTATTTTGATCTCATTTACCTATATCTCATTATAATGAAACGGACTACAACACTCACATTATATTATATATATATCTATATATATATATATTAATATATTAATATATATAATTAATATATTATAATAATATTAATTATATATATATATATATTATATATATATATATATTATATATATATATATATATATATAATATATATATTAATATATTATTATATATTATATATTAATATATATAATATATATATAATATTTATTATATATTACATGATAGTTGTCATTCACGAGTAATAATATTATTGTATTGCTCAAGCTAGGTGTATACTCCGTACGGTAGATGTTTATAATATATTATGAATAATATAGGTAATAAGAATATATTAATAAGTTCGATTATTTATAATTTCAATTAAATAGAGGAATATTATTAGGGATTATTGATTTATAGTTTGGTTAGTACTAGACGCACGCCGCTCAATTATACTCGAAAATAACTCCGCGTACTAACAAAAACATTGCGATTAATTGTCGTGAATGGTGATATATGAATATTAAGCCAATCTAATATTTTATCGTCTTATATTGCAAAAAAATGAGAACAACGTCAATGGAGGAAAGATTATATAATTTAAGAGGAATATGAGGACTTACGTATATTTGACCTCATCGATACCCATTATTTAGATTAACCGCGCGTATAGATTACTCCGTTTGTTCGCCATTCGCAATGGTTTAACATAACTCATGTGAGACAGAAGCATACTATGCACGTTATCCGTACCTCATTGTGCCGTACAAAAGCCGAACTGTCAATATGAAATAATTAGGTTTAATAAATTCATAGGCTTTATCTAACTCAGTAATTCATATTATAGAGTAATGTTATCGAATATAACAGCAAACAAATATAGATTTAAATTACCATGTATAATATAATCTCGCCTCGGAGTGATGAGACTTTACACCTATACTTTGCGACTCTACATTGATAAATATAATATGTAGTATGTTCCTATAACAATAAATACATATAGTTCTGGCAGGTAAGATTGTTTGGCCGAATGTTGTTCAACATTATGCGCATAGAGACTATCAGACTTATTACATTATGAGTGATTTAGTGTTATTTTCTGATAAAGGATTTTTTTGTCCTACAAAGTAATAACTTGGTTCAGTTAATTGAGAGGCATATCAATTTAAACAATTCAGATGATAAAGGTGTTAATGGACTGTTAACATATTCTAGCAAAATATAGTAGCTTTTGTTTCACGAGTTTAGACGAACCACGGTGAACATTTGGAACATTGCCACTTAGTAAGCCAGAGTAATACGCTCTAGGATATTAACTGCAATTAAATGTTCGTAGACGATTTTCCATAATCGTTGGTGTTATATGTGTGCAGCAAATATACAGCAAAAATTTCAACATGTGAGATGGCATACGCCAGAGCTGCTGACAAGAAATATGAAGCATCAACAGTCTACTCTCACACAATTCGACGCAAGACCGAAACTCATTTCTTAGGCTATTTGCTCCAATTCCATAGTTATAACGTACAATAGTTATCTCTACAAAGTGTGTCCTGTATACTGAGAGTGTTGCGCTTTCTAGGAAGATTGTCTTATATTTTATATATATATAGTTGTAATTTCGTCGCGGAACTCTATGCTCAATCACATGACTTCGCTCTCACGCGGATGTGTGTTAAATCGTGTGTGTCCGTAGTAGTTCGAATAAACTGCAATTTTCGGAACGTATCTCGTTTTTTACCTACTACCCATGAAAATTCAATATAACGTCCTCATCCGTGACTCTCTCTGAACTAAGGCACTTTCATTATGTTCGGCTTTGGGAAAGCTAATGGAAGGAAAACGCATACGACGGGAATTTCGTTGTTGCTCATTTTACAATACATTGTTATCCTATAATAGGCCAATAACATATGTACTATGGTTTGCGATCGTGTGTAGAGCCAACGTAGTGCGGCTAGGAGAATTACAATAGACGCTGTCAATTGGGTTGCCTTTCTTCCTATGATGGATGTATACGCGCTCGCGGACTTATTGAGTAAAGAATTCTATTAGAATGGAACTGGGAAATCTGCGCTTTACCAAAACAAACCGGTATGTGTATTATTACAGGCTTGAACTTCAAGACTGGTGGCTGAAACACATGAACACACTTCTCAAATTTTAGTGAAACATTATTATCTGCTCCATCTCAAGGTCTTCTAGTGACTACATGTCAACAACGTTTGGGGTGTGTTATTGTTTTTATACCACAAACCTTATTTTAATTGCATCGCTTTAATTTAACACTTGTAAAAGTTTCAAACTTGTTAGTTGTCGAAATATTTATAAATTTCTTTAATATGAATTCTTAGGAATATCAAAAATACAGCGTTACCTCCATTTCCTGCAGACCGTCCTTGTTGACCTCCTGAGTGATATACCTTTAAGATCACAACGAAGAATATATTACTAACATGATGGGTGCCCAGCACATAATGCAACTATATTGACGACCTACCTCGACAGAACCTTCCCGCGAAGATGGATTAGAAGATTCGGGTCCATTTCCATGGCCTACGCGTTCACCCGACTTAACACCACTGGACTACCTTCTGTGGGGTATCTCAAACATACCGTGTACGCTGGTTTAATGAGCCAGTAACCTTCGCCCGCTTATGATCTTCGCCACAGAGATTCGTATAATTATAAACACTCAACGTCTCTTTAAATATGAATTCTGTATAGAGGAGAGAATCAGACTATCAAAAACCTCATAGGTCTGTCATTAGCATATGACACAAACGAATATAGACTCTGGCGATCCAGAGTGGCTGAGGGCATGTGATCGCGTGGATGGAGGCGTCTTCGAACAACATTTGTAAATGACTGTATGTACAAGGTCGAACGATTTCTCTTGTTATACAGATTTTTCTCCCTTCTTGCCATGCTGTGTGTAGATAAGCATTCTATGATGGTAGTAAAATTTTGTTTATGATACTATTATAGACAAACTGTATATGTTCATCATTACATGTGTATCACTCTCATGAGAGACTGTCTTGAATAGCCATATGATTTTCTCTCAACCGTTCACATTACACGGTTGTAATACTATTTGTTTTGGTACATGACGCGTTATTTGGGTACATTAGCCTGGGAAACGAAGAACTGTATCTAAAGTATAAATAATATTTAGAGACGGAGAAGGTTCCCACACCAGTTATAAAAAATTTATGTGCATAGTTCACTCAAAACCCATAAAAAACATATATCATCCCATTCGACATCCGCATGTTTGTGCGCGGTTTTCGTAAAGCATATCCCATCCTCCTTAATGATTTAAATAATCGAACTTATATCTTTACCACCCAATTTTCATATTTAAACATCCCGTACGGTGATATACCGCTGTAACATAACTTGTGAGACACCCTGTATATATGTTTTGATTATATAATTTACTATATTATTATATTAGTATTTAGTGATTTAATACATAAAATAATTGAATGATATTTATAAAGATATATACTTATACTTAATTAATTGAAATTTTATAAGTTAAATAATATAAATACAAATTATATAAATTCTAATTCAATAAACATAAGCTATTATATTGATATTTTTTAATAATATTTCAGTTATTACTTAATTTTTATTATATATTATAGATAAATACAATTCTGCAAATTGAAAACCAATGGTGTGTGTTAATTTTTTAAAACAAAACCTTATTTAATTGTATCCTAGTACGTTTTAATTTAACACTAGCAAAAGTTTCAAACACGTTAGTTGTCATTAAAAAAATGAAATATTTATAATTTTTTTCAATATGAATTTTTAGGAATAACAAAAATATATCCTAAAATTAGCTTTATTGTTTTATAAGCCATTATTTAATTTTTAGAATATACTTTGCAAATGAAAACGAAAAAGAAGTCTCATTCTCGTTCTAAGGAAAAGGAAAAAAAGCTTTGGAAAACCATTAAACGTATGAACGAAAAAGAAAAGCAGAAGCTGCTTGTTGCAGTAAGGAATATTAAATCACACAAGGGAGGTGAAAGTGATGAATCAGCTTCATCTTCATCGTATTGTTCTTCTTCAAAATCATCTTCAAAATCTAGTGAATCAAACTCAAATGCGTCAACAACAGAAAAAATGGAAGAAACCATTCTCGTAAAAGAACATAAAAAAAAGATTAAAAACGTTGATAAGTCAACTGTTTTTGGTGCAGAACATAACCTAAATCAAGATAATTATCTCGGATATGACTATTACTATAAGGACTCCTACGCGTGAGTTTTTAATTTATAAAATATATACAATCCTCGTATTTTAGGTTGCAATTTGGAAATCTTATTAAAAATTATTTTATTCCATCAAATAATATATATAATATATATTATATTAATATATATATATATTATAATATTCTATATATATATATATTAATATATATATATATATATATATATATATATTATTTTATTGAAATGATTTTTAATTTCATAAAAAGATTCTAAGTTGAGAAAAGTTAGGTTATGTAAATTTTTTTTTAAATATTTTATTGGCAAAATTCTGGAATTATGCCAGAAGGTTACCACTAAAATATTTCTTAAAAAAACTTAAGTTAACCTAACTTTTTAAAACTTAGAAATGTTATTTGAACTTGGAAAATTTTATGAAAAAATTGTCAGAACATATTTAGATGTTAGATTTTAAAAAGAAAGTTTTACAATTTATAAAATAGGGTCTATTATTAATCAGTAAATTGCAATAATATTGCATGGTTACAGCATGCCAAAAGCATTCCCAGAATTTGCCTCTGAATATATATATATATATATATATATATATATAATATAATATATATATATATATGATATATATATAGTATATAATATATATTATATATACTATATATTATATATGATCTATATTATATATATATATATATATATATATAATATAGTATATATAATACACAGAATTTGCCTCTATATATATATAATATATATATATATATATATATATGAGGTAAAACTACAGTATTTGATCTAACTATTTCTGACAAATTTTCCATAAACAATTTATTAAAAGTTTAAATAAAATTTCTAAATTTAAAGAGGTTAGGTTAGCTTAAATTTTTTAAGGAAATACTTTAGTGGTGACCTTCTGGCATATATATATATATCAAATACTCGAGTTTTACCATATATATATATATATATATATATATATATTATATATATATCTATATATATACAACATATACATGGAGAGTTGTATATATTAATATAAATAATCAATCGACTCGGAGTTTTAAACCATATATACTATATATATAGTTATCAATAGAAAAAAATCAGTTTAAAAAAAAAAAAAAATATATATATATATATACATTATAAATATATATAATATATATATATATATATATATATATATATAATTAACTGATGGTAAGTTAGTTTGTACAATAGTCAGATATTAATGCACAGAAGGTCACATGTAAAAAATATTAAGTAACTAACTCCTGTTTATACTTCGAGAAAGGTTCTTTATATATGCGTTTCAATAAAGATTTGTTTTGTGAGAAATTTGTTCATGCCCACTCAGCTCTCATCAATCCTCGCTACGTCTCTCCACCTCGAGATATAATTAGGCAACAGTAAGACGATAACAATATAACTACTGGAGTAAATGAAGACAATAACTATTGCTAGATATATTAGATGGAATGAATAACACCTTAATGATGTATATATATATATATATATATATTATTGATCATATATATATATATATAATAGTATAGGGTATATATATATATATATATATATATATATATATATATATATACTACCACTCTATATATATATATATATAATATAATTCAGAGGCAATTCTTTTGGCATGCTGTAACCATGCAATAGTTATTGCAATTACTGATTAACTAATAGACCCTATTTTATAATTGTAAAACTTTCTTTTAAAATCTAAACATCTAAATACGTTCTGACATTTTTTCATAAAATTTTCCAGTCTGCAAAGAACATTTTCTAAGTTTTTATAAAGTTAGGTAAGTTAAGAATATTTTTAAGAAATATTTAGTGGTACTTCTGGCAAATTTCGAGAGCAATAAAATATTTTAAAAAAAAAAAGAGATAACCCTAACTTTCTCATTAGAACTTTTATGAAATTAAATCAATTTCAATAAATAATATTAGATATTTAATATAATATATATATATATATATATTATATATATATATATAATATATAATATATATATATAGTATTATATATATATATATATATATATATATATATATGATTGAATAAAATAATTTAATAAGTATTTCAAATTGACCTAAAAATACGAGAATGTATATATTTTATAAATTAAAACTCACGCGTAGAGTCCTTATAGTAATAGTCATATCCGAGATAATTATCTTGATTTAGGTTATGTTCTGCACCAAAAACAGTTGACTTATCAACGTTTTTAATCTTTTTTTTATGTTCTTTTACGAGAATGGTTTCTTCCATTTTTTCTGTTGTTGACGCATTTGAGTTTGATTCACTAGATTTTGAAGATGATTTTGAAGAAGAACAATACGATGAAGATGAAGCTGATTCATCACTTTCACCTCCCTTGTGTGATTTAATATTCCTTACTGCAACAAGCAGCTTCTGCTTTTCTTTTTCGTTCATACGTTTAATGGTTTTCCAAAGCTTTTTTTCTTTTTCCTTAGAACGAGAATGAGACTTCTTTTTCGTTTTCATTTGCAAAGTATATTTTAAAAATTAAGTAATGGAATAAAAAACAATAAAGCTAATTTTAGGATATATTTTTGTTATTCCTAAAAATTCATATTGAAAAAAATTATAAATATTTCATTTTTTAATGACAACTAACGTGTTTGAAGAGAGTAGTCTCACAGTAAAACGTAAACACAGATGCCACCTAATTAATAAGGTTTTGTTTTAAAATACAACACAACATTTTTCATTTGCACATTTGTATTTGCTAAATAGTAAGTCACGAGACTAAATATATATATATAAGACATGTTTGCGGATATAATTTTTTTATTCTCTAAAACTTTATATAAGAAATTTAAAATATTTTTCTTTTTAACAATAACTGTAAAGAAACGCGTAAAACTGGCTTACTAATCAGTTAGGGATATTACGAAGTCAACTGTTTTTCATTTGTCTAAGTATAATCTTCTACAAAGTAAGTAACGAAATATAAAAATAATAACTTCAGTGAGGTAATCTCTGTTCACTTTTTATCTTAACATTTTCTTCTTAGCCGTCATTTTGATAATAATATATATATATACCTCAAGGTGTATGAGTTAAAGCGATGCAATTAAATTAAGGTTTGTGTAAAAACAAAACACAACCAATGTTTCCTAATTGACAAAATTCAAATTTGAGATCAGACGATCAATATGCAACTTTTCTACACTATCGTACAACCTAGTTTTGCACTGCAAACACTGTTTAAAATAAACTACCCTTTGCAAAATGATCTATTCACAAATTCGGTATAAAGTAAAATTTGAAAAAATAAATGTATTATTATTCCCATTATGCAATTTAAAATTCGTGGGATAACTGATGTTTTGAAAATGACAAATTTAAAAATAAACAAATCTTTATAAGCAAATCAAACTAGGAAAGTGAATATTGCTAAAATGATAAATTAACTATGCAAATTTTTTATACTAGTATTTCCCCATGTTGAAATTTCATTTCCAATAAACGGGATTAGGAAAATTCCTACGAAAATGAATTATAAATACACTATACCGTTTGTAATGAACGTTATATTTTGCAATTACAAAATTTATTTGATTGTTTATTGTATTTTATAACTGAACCAGTTATAATCACAAAAAAAATCTACAAATAACACATTTTATACACATAATTTGAATGCAAACTTACCTTTAGAAATATATTTATGTATAAACTATTTTTGGAGTATTGAAATCTCACGCAGATTATTTACAAGCAACATTTTTTATGTACAAACTAATTTTGGAGTATTGAAATCTTACGCAGATTATTAACAAGCAACAATTTTTACGTATCTGATTTTCAATATCGTATTTATCTTAAAATAAACTTTCCCTTACGTTGTTTTTGAATCAGTAAAATTTAGTTGGTTATATATATATATATATATATATATATATATATATATATATATATATATATATATATATATATATATATATATATATATATATATATATATATTATATATAATATAATATATATATATATATATATATATATATATATATATATATAATATATATATATAATATATATATATATATAATATATATATATATAATATATATATTTCATTATGAAATATAGGACAGGTAAAAGAATTTGAATGAAATCCAGTTCCCATTTGCTAGTCACTATAAGATAGGGTTGTTTCGTGGGTGAATGAACAATGACTGAACACGATTTAAACATTACTAATTTGATGCATAAGCTTTCGACAGACGCAATAATAGTTCTCATAGAGACGTTACGTCAGGAACTGATATATAATTCAATAGCATAACCCTAAAACCCTGCAAAAAATTGGTTCCTGACCGAAGATTATTGAATTTTTTATATAATTTTCAACTTAGGTCTTCGTATTATATTATTCTCCCTATTGTTATTTTTAAACAAGCTTTTTCGTTACCGATTTCATCTTCAC
>JABUQX010096552.1:0-30000 GCA_015478945.1 Trachelipus rathkii
AATTTAAATATAAATATATTGATATATTAATATAATATATAATATAACGCTCTAGAATAAAAGAACTATAATACAGAAAATATTTTGCATCTACTATACTATATAGTATATATAATATAATATATTGACTATACGTGATAGAACGATAACCATTCAAAGGATATAATAAAGTGGACTCCATAATTAATTATCATTCATTTACTTTTTTATTTTCACTTAGTTTAGCTTTCGTCCATGTTGTACTCATATAATTTTCTTAATATAATATATGTATATACGTACTATATACTTATAATATATATATATAGATATAATACTACTTAAACGCAATAAACTCACTCTGTATATTAATTATTATTTAATAAACAATTATGATGTAAATAAATTAGTCTATATAAAATTTATTAGAGATATAATATGTTTACTAATTGTTAATTTCTTACTTATCTACTTATATTATTTGACTTTCCTCATCTAACTCAATATCTAATACACATAATAAATTGGTATATATAATAGATATATATATATATATTATAATAATAGTAAATTATACAAAGAGAAGGCACTTTAAAGCTGTAATTCGGGTTTCAATGCCAGAATTTCTTAAAAGCTTCATTAGAATTATCAGGCGGAAAGGAATAAGAGATACAAATAATAGGGGGTGTTTCGGTCGTTGGGGCCCACTGGCCCGAGCTACTCTTACAAGTCGGGAAACTATTCTAATGCATCACTCTTCTATGGCATCTAGTGCGTGACTTTTACTTCTAGACAATTTCAACTTAATCTATTTTTAAAATGTTGAATACATTTTAAATTGGAATCAAGTGCACCGACTCTAGTTCCACCCACATATACACGCTATCTAACTTACACCAACACTACACACACACACACAACACACATATATATATATAAATATACTGTTTTGCAGATCTCAGATAATTATGATGATATGGATATAGATTATGTATGATAGATTAGTATATAATGTATTATATATAATGTAATGTTAATATATTATGGAATATGTGTAAAAATAGCGAAATACATGTATATATTAGTAAAATTAGCAAAATGCATTATAATATATAGGTCGATGTAATGTATATAATTATATATATAGTAATAGTATAATGATGGATATGATTTTAGATATTAGATATTTATTAATATAGATTATAATGATATAAATATATATAGTAAATGAGGCTAATTAGTAATTGATTAGATGTATATATATAATGGTGTGTATATATATAATATGAGTATATTATACAAGGTATAATGTATAATGTATATGATTAGATATATATATAATATATATTATAGTATAAGGTAGGTTAAAGCAGTGGATCGCTAGGTAAATAATTTACCAGTAGAGAGGGCCTTTAGTTGAAATTGTGAAGGAATCAATTAAGAAGATATATAGGTGGAGTTTTAAGAGAAATTATTGAAATTTACTATTTAAATACCTTGTAAATGTTAATAATTTCTATCTGAAATATGAACCTTGTGTATCTTCTAATTCAAGGGGTTCCCAAAGTGGGTGCCGCCAGCGTTTGCCAGGGTGGGTGCCGGCACATTTTTCAATTTTCAACTAAAATGTTTGAATTTTGGAATAGTTAGGAGTAGTTACAATTACGTTTTTGAATTGATATTTGGGCAAATCAGTTTATGTATGACCTTCGGATTTCTACTACGTCGTTGGCCATTTATGTTAGTTTACGTTATGCGCTATATCTTTCCCGGCAGATGTGATGATGAGAGTTGCATCTAAGAGGAGGGATTTCAAAAATGAAAATTAAAATTGCAACTTGAAGCTTCATTTGATTGTCAGGGATTGACATTATTGATGACTAGAAAATACTGGAAAAACAGCATAACTATTGGCAGAGACATTTAATTAAACGCTGCCGGAAGATGTTGTTAGTTACATGTTGTGAGGTTCACGATATGGGCCATGATAAGAACCATTGATACTGTGGCAAGCATGAAAATAACTTTAAAGCTAATGCGAATTATCAATTTGTCAGAGGACAGTCGGGAAAGAACTTATAAGAAAAATTGAAAAAGTGGTAGATTTTTTTTAGTTTAGCAGCTTGATGAAAGTGACCGACTAGCGGGATTTGGCAAGTTTCGTTCTTGTGTTTGACGAATGTGTACCCGATTCGTCAAGGCAAAATAGTTGGAGGTTTTAGATGGGCAGAAAGTGACTTGAAGTGAACTTATTTACATTTTTCACTAGAGCGAACGTAAATTTTGGTAACAGTGAAAATTGAGTATTATGGAAAATGGAGCAAATAAATGTAGGAATATTCAAGTGATTTGGAGCTCAAGTGAAGCTCCAGACATAATATAGGTTAGGAGATAAAACAGAATAGAGAGACATAATGGTAGTTATTAGAATGAAAGACTAAGTGGCAGAAATACGACCCACCAGCAATAGGCCAACTCGTGTGTCACATTGGCATTTACTGACAACAAGAAAATTAGATACCAACAAAGTATATTTTATAAAAAGCATAACCTTCACTAGATGATGCTGTGAAGATAATTAATCATGAAAAAATCCACCAGCTTCAGACGGACCTTAATTAAAAACTGTATCCGCCGAAAAATATGAGTTAACTCGACTGCACATTAACCTTATCTCAGACTTCACACAGAAGTGCAGTGTGGCTTTCAAGGGAGGAAAGATCTTATATTTATAGCCAGTAACTGTTTAGATAAATAACGATTCATTGGTGGTCTCATTACAGAAGGCAGTATTTTGTTAATATCAAATAAATTAATCTGATGTCGAATGATTAGGGCACGTGCTTAAAATATTGTAGGAATACACTTCCGACATAATTTCAAGAAATAACTGAAATAGAAAATACCCACTCCACATCTCTCAAACAACAATTATACATGCATAATTAACAAATAAAAAGGTGCTTATTATTTTACAATATTATTTTTATTTGGTTTGAAGCGTATTGTTAAGTTAGCAAGAAGACGATTCTTCCAAACTTATCCTTCAGGCATTGCAAAAGAATTATTGATTAAAACAAATGAGAATCACATCTTCAACCCGAAAAACTTCCTCTGAAATATATATCTGCCCCACATGAGATAAGAAGTTTTTTGGATAAAAAATAACAATTGGTGAAGGTATTTTTCACGATATTGTTTTACTTTGAGGATTCTAACAGTCTAGGATGAACTCAAAAAATTTTTTTCGTGTTGACCCGAGACGTAAAACATATCTGGAGGAGCGATGACAATGAAATAGCTTTTTTCAAAATTCTTGATAGACAATCAGTGAAAGACCGTCAATTTTTGAAACACTTATACCACGAAGGGGGTCTCAAAGGAAGATGTATTATTGTAACTTGCATAGTGTTAATACAATAAAAACAATGATATGTTGGCCTAAGATGCATATAATAATAAGACTTGTGCGTTATATGTTCACAGCTATTACTTATTGCGTGAAGAGTCTTGCATTTAATTTTCTCAAAACTGATGTCATTTAACATTAAAAAATAAAATTAAGATTACCGGATAATTAATTAAGTAAATCTTTCCAGCGTCAAGTTAATTTAAAGTGGAAAATTGAACAAATTCATTTCCCGATTAAAACTTTAAAGAAAAATAAATTGTAAAAATTCATTAAAAACTCCGTTATCATTCTCATCATTAAGAGATTAAATGAGTCATATATAAATTGGCAATTGTGTTTTTTCTTGATTTTCCATAAGAATACCATTAACGACTAAAAAGTACTCTCAAAGCCAATTTAAGAGTAAGTGAGACTGGACTAGTTTTTGTAGAGGCATTAAGATAAGGTACAAATGGATTTATGAAAAAATAGTATTGGGACCCTGTTACTATAATTTTGATCCCTTTACAAATATAGTTTCAATTCTAATAAAGGCCCTACCTTTACTTAGGATTTATAAATATATATATTTAATAATAATATTATAAATATAATAATTATAATTTATATTAATAATATAATATATATTAATAATTTATAATATAATTATATTAATATAATTATTATAATATATAATATATATAATATTATATATCTGATGAATTTTCTTATATTATAATAAAATAATTTTATAAAAAATATAATATTATAGTATAATAATATTATTATATATAATAATTATATAATATTTAAATATGTAGTAATAATATATATATATATATTATATATATTAAAATATAATTAATATAATTATAAATAATATAATATAATATTAATAAATTAAATATAATTAAATATTATAATAATTTATTAAATATATTAAATTATATTATAAATAATAATATAATATTTATAATTAATATATAGATAAATAATATATAATAATAATTAATTATATAAATAAAATATATAATGATATTTTCACAATAATTAATATAACATAAATTATATATATAAATTATAATAAACAATTAATAATTATATGTTTGATATTTGACGTTTTAGAAGAGCGACAAACTTATCATTCGAATCTCATTATCTCAAAAAAACATACTCAATATAGACTTACAGGAAATAAGGTAATAACTATTGTATGGTATCCTTGGTCAAAATATTTTAATTGCAGGTGAAAAAATCATTTGATAAATAAAAATAACAACAAATAAATTAAATAAATAAATAAAAAAATAAAATAAAAAAAATAGAATAAAGAAAAAAATCCAAAAAGAAAAAAATCTCAATTTTTATCAATAAATTTAAAAAACTACAATAGCTAAGGCGAAAAGGAATACATTTTTGGAATCCTTTTGGGTAAAATTTTGTTAGGAAAAATGTATAAAAAAAAAATAAATAATATAATTCATAATTGTTAAAACTTTAATATTTAGATAGTGAGCGGAATATATTATATGTGTGGAATGATTTGTAGGCGTAAGGCATGAGATATGATAATAAACACAACGTTCAAATCTGGGATAAAATTTGGATTATGATAAGATCACAATATCCCTCCTCAGAGGAGAAGAAATGCGATTAAATCGTTCAGTCAATCAAATCCTCTATTTTTCATGTAGTTGGACGTTCAGAAAATTGTTTTAATTTATTTTCCAGTTAATAATGAAAAGGTTGTTGAAGAGGTGATAAACATTTAATAAAATCATATAAACAAACGAAATATATCGTATAATTATTTTATTTTAATTTAAAACATATAAAATTTCTTTTTCAAGTTTTTATAAATTATATTTATTATTATTTAATATTTAATTATATTTTGATATATATTATCATTAGTCATTTAATTCGTATTTTGTTATGTGTGTATTTTTATATTTATTGGTTATTTATTAAATTTAAAGTTATGATAGGAATAGTGTATGATTATACCAGATCGGTAATTAAATTTAATTCAAAATAGTTTATAATTCTTTTATGATTTTTATTTGCTAACAGACAGCCGGCTTAATTTGTGTCAGTTTGCCAGGAGTAACTCATACATTTGAGCAATGTTAGGTTATCTTCTCTGCGGAGTTCTCGACGAGTGTGTGGAAAATCTACAAGGGTGGTGAGGACAAGGGCGATTTATGATCTTAAATAACAACGCGTTTTAGGTGAATAGAAGTGGGAATTGGAAATAGGAAATACCCACCGCTGACAACCTACAAATAATAATATACCAAATGGAAGACGTGGAGAGGTCCGGAGACACCTACATCACGATTAGATAAATAATAATGAATATAAAAATAATAATGAATAAATAATTAGATAGATAAGAGTTGGAGATCGGGAAAATTAGAGTTCCATTATCCACACGTAAAGTAACCCGGTGAAGGTGAATAATGGACTCGGAAGAGTGACCCACTCAGAATTCCTGGAGCTCATCGGAATGCAGAGTGGAATAATAATTATTACCTGGAATACTGAGTAATTTCAATTAATAAGTAAGGTAAGAGAAAAAAAAGAAGGCAAGCAAAATTTGTAGAGAAGTCAGTATTAGTTATAGGGGAGTAAAACAGCATAAGAAAAAGGGTCCACAGTAAATAAAGGGCTACTGCTAAAGCAATATGGTACAAGTAATATGAATTAATAGAAGAATAGAACAAATAATATGTTTTTACTTTTTTATTTTTTTTTACAATTTTTCCTATTCTAAAATTTACATTTTCCAAAAATGTATTCCTTTTCGCTGGAGCTATTGTAGTTTTTTAGATAGAATGATAAGTTTTTTTCTTTTTTCTATATTTTTAGTTTTATTAAGTTTTCCGCAAGCCAGGAAATTATGAACCAGGCAGAATTCACAGAAGAGGCAATGGTAGTCCTGTTTCCGGTGGGTGGCTCTTTGGGTGAGGTATATGGAGAGAGGGTATGGGAATTTGATGGATATGTGAGTGCTCTAAAACCAAAGTTATTCACAAGTATATATAAGTATATAAAGAAGATAAATAAAGAAGAAATATATATAAGAATAAAAGTATCTCTTAATTTAAGTAAAGTAAAGTAAATTATATTATATATTATTTATATTTAATTATTATTATTATGATTTTCTTTCATAGAAGTAATATAAAGGAATGAGTTATTTGATAGTATAGCTCTGTGATTATTTAATTATTTTATATATAATTTTAATTATTATTTAATTTTTAATTTATATTATTTAATTATTATAATTATATTAATATATTTTAAATCTTCCTCTCTATTATCTACATGAAGTACTAGTATTATTCAATATAAATATACTCGTAAATAATTCATAATATTATATATTTAAAATGTATGGTATGTTAAGTACTGACCTTGGCAAACACAATTATATAGGGCAGCTGAGTGAATATGATAAATTAAAGAATTTTTTAAAACTTATTGAACATTTATATTGATATTTTAACTCTTATTATACTCTATTCTCAGACTTTATTAATATTAATTAAAAAACAAAATAATAAAGTTATTTTGGAGCATCGTTACTAATCAATGAATGAATTTGTATATTATATGAAATAAATATAAAAAATTATAAAAAATAATATTAAATATATATAATAATAATATTAAAAATAAAATCACTTTAAAAAATAAAATTTTTCCTTAATATATATAAATAATAATTCGAATTTTCGTTTATTGATTTATATATGTGATTTTAGTTATTGAATATAAGGGTAATGTATCCAATTAGTCGGCTTTCCATACTAAAACTTATAGAAAAAATTATATACATAACATTTTTGAACGATTCAAACACGTAAAAATGTAATAGGAATTTGATACGTGTCTAAAATGTCAGAACTTCGTCAAAAATCATATAAGAATATATAGTTTATTATCATTCTAATTTACATTATACTACTTATAGCGTACAATGTATGTTAAATCGTAGCGTTAAATTCTTATACTATTTTATATCTAATATATTATTATTAATTATTTAATTATTTATTATATTATATTATATTATAATATTATATAATTATAATTAATTTTAATTTATTAATTATATTTATAATTATAATAATTAGTGATAATTATTAAAATTATTTATTATTATTTTAATATTTTATAATTATTATTATTTTAATTATTGAATTTTATTAATTATATTTTTATTATTATTATTATTTAATATAAGTTATATTAATATTATATTAATGATTATATATTTATGAATATATTATTATAAATGATATTATATGAATGTATAAAAAAATTACTATTATAATAGTTGATATAGTAATAAGTAGTAATTAATTTGCTTGAGCTATATATATATATCAAATTATAAATTATAATTTTAAATACATATACTTCAATTCATATATAATAAATATCTGTAAATTATACCATTGTTTCAGATATAATATATAATTTAATTATTATTGCAACTTCATGTTAATATTACACTAAATGCACATTCATACAAAAAGAGTAGAATTTAGTATATATATATAAAGATATTAATATTATATATATAATATATATATAACTATATATATATAATATAATATATAATTATATATATATAAATATATATATATATTATATAATATAATATAATATAATATAGTAATATATATATATCGTGAATCATAGTGAGCTTGCACATTATGCAATGGAAAAAACCTTGCAGAAGAGCTTTAGAGTATGCGCCGTTCTGCTGCATACCTTAAATTTCTTAACCAAAAGTAATTTCTTTCTCACGATCGCCCACTGGTTGAACAACGCCAAACAGGCATAAGAAACATACAGGCTCGATCCTGTTCTTTTCTCTCTATTTCCTCACCCCCTTCCACAAGTATACCACAAAGGCGAGAGTCCCTAAATGGTCTGTACCTCACCCCGTAGTTATTGCGTATCCTATGCAACAGCCACAGGTCCGAGCATACGAAGGAGCTTGGGCACTCCTGATTCACACTTTGCAATAGTCTGTTGAAGTTCATACCATTAATTGTAATTAAAGTGAAATTATTTAATGAAATTTTAAATATTAACTAATTAAATATAATCTAAAGAAAGAAATTAACGCACGCGATAGGCGTATAATTTTAAATACTGATATATATAAAATATATAATATGTAATATATACTTTCCCAACTCTGTAATATTATATATTATATATTATATTATATATTTATATATTATATATATATATAATAAATATATCTATATTGGATTAATCATTTTTATTATTTTAGACAAAATTCATTTCTTAAACTTTTCACCTATATTTGAGTGAGTGGAATGAAAAATATCCTAGAGATTTATGAAGTTAAAACATATGCCTATTTGTCCCGATGAACCAATAAAGTTGAAAATGTGGGATTCTCCACCAGGACGCCCTCCTCAAATCAGTGCAAAAATGAAACCTTAAGGAATGGCGGAGTATAATCCATATATATAATAATAATAATTAATAAATAATAATAAATAATTAATAATAATAATAATATATAATAATAATAATAATAATAATAATAATAATAATAATAATAATAATAATAATAATAAATAATAATACTTGAAATTACATTAATTTATAAGAATACATAATAATAATTATTATAATTAATAAATGTTATGGAAATAAGTTAGAAAATGTTTCTTTGGCAATACATCCCTCTGTCTTTCTGTATGTTTATCTTTCTGTTTATACACCTTTTATTGGAATTTGAGTTATATGGATGGATGGTAGAATGTTGGTATGTGGAATGGGATTTAGTTTAAAATTGTCGTATTTTTCTATGATTATATTTTGTACTGTGACTTTTAATATAGATCATTTAAAGTGTTTCTAATTACCCCTCTTTACCCTTTATTACTTTTCAATAAGACTATTTATTAAACTACCAAATAAGGAGTGAAAACTCTCCTACAGAATTAAAGCATATAAAAGTGAGAACCTTTTATAAATAAGATAAGAAGATAAGGAAGTGAGACTCTTCCATGAAAAGTAGCTTGTTTGGTTATTGGTTTCTCGTGTTGAATTACTGAAAGGAATCTGCGATCTAAGTACTTTAAGCAGCCAGGCTGCCGATGAATTCCAACCTTGGGTGAAGGATCCATTAACTTCATTACAATAGCTTGGTATAAGTCGTACGGGAACGCAATTGAAAAATATTCATCGTAGTGGGTGCAGAGTTCCAACAAGGCGAATAAGCGAATGAAGGAGTAAGCAACATAACGAAAATTGTTGCCGAAATAAAAGTAAATAGAACGACACAAAAGAGACAACCGAAGAACCTACACAGTAGAGCAACAAACAAAAGAAAATTAGCTACAATTGGCTTAACCTGTTCCAGGATCAAATGTACAGGAGAGTCTTCTGATGTCAAAGTTGCAAGAAATTGAATCGCCGTCGAAGTGGCAAATACGCAGTCAGATTAGAAAATTAAAAAATAGTCTTTGAAAGGATATAGAGGTTAATTTTTTTAAAGAGGATAATTAGTTGCTAATTTAAAAGTTTAACAGTACATTTTATATCATAGATCAGGCGTCTAAATTAACTAAACCCCTTTTGCATATAACCCAAAAAAATCAACATTTCCTCATCACTTCAACGTCGAAACAAGTCTCGTCGCCGACAGACAGAAATACAGAAAAAGACCTCCCCAGGAAAAAAGATTCGGAAAGATAAGTTCCCAAGTATTTCAAAGGAACAGTAATAATTTCAATCTTTTTTAAAAAATATTTATATCAACAAAATTTAAGTAATTAAACAAAAGGTATGATTAAACACAGAACAAATATTTTAACACCTCTCATAAATCACATCGTAACTGACTGGTCTAATTAATTAAAATAATCTATTTAATTTAGTCATAGGTTTTGTTGTCTTGTTGTCGCGTGTTACAAAAGGAGGCGATGAAGATACATTCAGCAAAGTAGATTAGGCTAATCCATTATGTTCTATTTAATACTCTCGCAATATTTTATTTATGGAGCATTTCGTGAGCGATTAGTTCAGAAAAGGTACAGAATGTGATGAGACCTCATAATATAATATTAAAAGGTTATAATATATATGTTTTTATTTTTTATCCTCTTTATTATATATATATATACCCTAACGCACACGCACGCAGGCATATTATACAAAAATAGTTGTTGCACACTATAAAGCGTAAGTTGAAGAACGCCAGACACACACACAAATTCAGCATACACTAGGACACAAACAAGACTTCCCGCTCAATCGCCGCCACTCTGTCTCGAGCAAGCGAAGGCCAACGGCAGGAAAAAGAAAAAAAAATCTTTCCCGACGCACTGCAACGAGAAGGTAGCATTTTTTCTTTTTGAATATTCAGATACTTAAAGGCGAGTGCTTATTAAAATTATTTTGTTTTAAAATTTAAATTTAACAAAACATCAAACTTAAATTACTTAAACATACATTGTTGATTAATATTTTTTAATGGTTTCATTTTATTTTAAATATATAAATAAATAAGTATATTTAATATATATATATATATATATATATATATATATATATATATATATATATATATACATATGTACGCACGGCTATCAGGTAAAATAAGTTTGGTTCAGTGTGCGTAAACGAGTGCACATATTCAGCGTACACAAACGAGAGCGAAAGGAGAGACGTGCCGTTTTGACCAAATTGTTATTGCATTCACATAGTCAAGGTCAAATGACTTCTCGTTCGCCAAGAAACATTTTCGAAACAGAAAAGGAGTAGAAGGAATTTATTCTTTCTCTTATATTTTTTAGATTTTCTTTTTTATCGCAAATGAGAAATTGATTGGAAAAGTTATTGTAATACGTAATTAATTGATTGCAGTAAAGAGACTGCTCTTGCCTAATTATCATTTTAATTAATTTTTATTCTTTCTTAATTAATAAAAATAATTAACACAAACAACCAGTCAATTTCACATTTGAGCATTAATATTTCGGAAATTACATTTTTGATTTGAGAAATCATAAAAAAAAATTTAAATATATATATATATATATATATATATATATATATATATATGTGTGTGTCTAGGGACGCACATGTGTACTTGCACGTGTACACTCCATCTAGGTATTTGATATACATCAGATGTATACAGTATTGAAAGTTGCATGTACCGAGAAAGCTCATATGCAGGGTATTGAGAACGTTTAAATTACAGCTGGTTTTTATTTACAAGAGAATAACCTTGAGAGTAGAATAAGATTTTCAATCTCACTTTTTTCTTCTCTTCGTAAATAAAGAAAAATTGTTTTAAAAGGAATATCGCTTAATAGTTATCGTTATAATTTTTATTATAAACGTAATTTGATTTGAATTTTAAAAATAAACAATCACTATTATATCAAGTAGAATTTGAGCACTTTTTTCATTTTAATTGAAGCAGAATATTTATCATTTTAATTAAGAGAATTAAATAAGTATATTTGGGGGCATTTTAATTGAAATTGATGTCATATAATTTTGCCCATATAATTTTGATAGACTTTGCATCTCATCAATCTTTATTCCCGATTAAACCACTTTTCTCATTTTTTTTAACTATCAGCAACTCCACTAACCACACTTACCCACCTTATTTTCACTTTTACTAACGCATCGTTAGGATGGACGAATTGCAGATCAAGTCGTGTAGTCCCTCAGCTCCGGAGGTGATGGAGAAGGGTAAAACAGACTTGATGGGTAGTACCACAACAGTAGTGGGTGAACCTGCCCTACAAAAAGGGGAAATTATCTCGTCACACCCTAAGAGAGGGGGCGCTGATACAATAATCCCGCTTGAAGGAGAAGCTATCTCTCCACCGCCCGAAGGAGGGAAAAGAGATACGTTTGTCCGAATTGAAGAAGAAAAAGTGAAAGAGAAGGGAAAAGTAAACAAGGAGACGATAGAGGAAATAAAAAATGAGGAAGAAGCGGTGCAAGGGAAGGAGAGAAAGGAAGAAGAAGGAGGAAAAGAGGACACCGCGCCTTGCTCAGAAGGAGCCATAGCCTCCGTGAATGTTTGTAAGGAAAACACAGAAAGAAAAGAAGATAAGTCTCAGATACAGATATTAGTAGATTGTAAAAATAGCGCAGAAAAACCTTGTTTGGTTGTGAAGCCAATTCTCAGGGAAACACCTTTTCAATATGGTAGAAATGCAACTTCAGATACTAAATCGTCGATAGAAGCTATGATGGAATTCGTAAGCTATAAAGGTGTTGGAAACATTCCATTCCCTGTCTTTATCCAAGAGATAAAACGTTTAATGGATACTTACCAAAATTTAGCTTTAATTGAGCCATTAGGAAGCCTGTTCGAAGCAAAAAAGGTCAATTACATGCTAATAACGAAGATATTAGATTACATTGATTCTAAAACCAATGATACTTCCTTAAGAAGAGCAATCTTGAGAAATTTTAATTCAAGTTTGGAGACAGGAATTTTGCTACAGGAAGTTATAGAAATGGAGAGAGCAATTCCCCTCCAAACCGATCTGGTTGAAGAAAATATGGAAGATATGGAAGAAGATTCAGAAGGCATAGAAGAGATTTCAGTGCTAGCTATAACTGCTGTTAGAGCAAACGCAGAGGCTTCGGCCAAAGTACTGAAGACGCCAGAGTTGGTTCCAAAAAGTGTGAAAAAAGAAACAGAAGAAAATCAGGAAACAATAACTGAGAAAATAGAGGAAAAGGTAACTTCTTTACCTTCTCAAGTGGCTGTTCGACCTAAACCACAGAAAGTAGCACAAGCAGAAGCCGAGTTGTCGGGTTCCTCTGAAAGATCGATGGAAGTGTCACCAAAAGATGAACAATATGGATGTAAAATAACGATCGCTTTTGAGGAGAATAAAAAAGGAATCGACGTAACAGCTATTTTAGATACGGCCGCTCCTATTTCTATGATAACTAGGGACGCATTCGAAGCCTTAAAAGAAAAGGAGGAGGTGGAAGTTTTGTGTGAACCGTCACCATTTAGATTAAAGGGTTTAAATGGGCTGCAACCGCGGCAATATAGACAGGTAGGAATTTGCTTCAATCTATCAGGAAAATTCCAACGCACCAAATTTTTATTGCATGAATTGATTCAAGACAAATGGCAAATATTATTAGGAACTAATATAATTAGTAATGAATGTGCTAGTCTGAACCTCTTTAAACGTCAAATGACCATCTGTAGCGAAGGGAAAATCGTACAAATCCCGCTTTTCATCATCAGAGAACCTCGGAGAGAAGGGTTCGGCCAGATACAGGTAATGAGAACCTTTGATCTGCCGTCCCCAAGGAACGAAGTTTTAGGCTCCGCAGTTTGCACCTTAAAAAGAAGGTACGACCCCCCAAAACCTGTCGCTCCTCTGGTATTTAGAAGGAGGAAGCGAGCGGGGACAGAGAGAGCGGAGGAAGAAGAAATTTAAGTGCATGAAAAGGAGAGAGGGAGTGGGTTAAGGTACAGAGTGGGTATGTATATATTTGTATATATATAGTTATATATATATATATATATATACAAGCAACCCAAAATACCTCGAATCACAATTATCTATGCATGTATTTGCTACACACCCCACCCCTTTAAAGAAAAAAAATTCTTCTGAATTGTCCCGAATTTTTTATATATATATATATATATATATATATATATATATATATATGTATGCTATATATATAGGTAAGCCTGTAGCTGTAGATATGTTTGTGTATACCCATGTACACCTATCTGCATGAGTAGGTGTATTTGCATGTTTAGGTATACATAGTAGTAGTAGTGATGATGCTGTGGTAAATAAGTTTTAAAACTGTAAAATTCTAATCTCTTAAGAATAGTTTTAAATTAATCACCATTTCACCAAGAAATAGCCATTTTAAATGCATAAAAAATATCAGGGACAAAAGGTTCCTTAGTTTTCTTTATACATTTGTTTGTAAATTGCAAGATAAAGTAGTAAATCCATTTTCATAAATTCAAAAAAGAAAGGTAATTATTGACCGATCAAAAAACGAGTTTTGAAACAAAAAGCACCTATATAAAAATATATATATATATATATATATATATATATATATATATATATATATAAGTATATATATATATAAGTATATGCATGTGAATATACTTAGGTACAAAACTGTATCCACTTGTAATATCGCTTCATATATGGGAATGCTTCCAGTTTTAATCTAAAATCTTAAACTCGCTTGCTTAATTTATAAAATTTCTAGAGTCATAAGAAAGTGAAAAAATAGGATTTGAAATTGATAAGTACATTTTTTCCAACATTAAAATAATGAAAGTCTAGCATAACAGTTCGAGTTTTGTAGTTGTTAAGTTGAATCCCGGAGGTAGTGGGTTACAGAAGATGGAACCCTGGCCCGGATAGACCTCAAAAAGGGACCCTGAAGGCTTCATGATAGTAGTAATCCCATCTGCCATGGTGTACTGTAAGCCTTAGGAAAGCATGTCGGAATCCGAGGAGAGGTCTCGTTTATCCCCATCTGCGGATCTGGATACTCTATATGTTGCATGTCTGTAAGACCTGTCCGCACGGCGCACAGGCACTTGTTTTATATTTACTGTTTTGCTAATAATCTTTTATCTATTTTAGATAAGGAAAGACAATTTAGTTCTCCAGATCGATATCTGTTAAAAAAGCCGAAGATCGGATAATTCAGATCGTTCTAAGAGGGAGAGAGAGAGAGAGGAAAATTAGTAGGTTTCACATTGACTCAGGAGATTTCAGAAAAGGAAAATTCAAGTTTGTTTATGTAACATTTATTTTAATATTTTTATACATCCGTATAAGATTTAATCATTTTATATATATATATATGTATATATATATATATATATATATATATATATATATATATATATATCATTAATATATGTCATTTTTGCGGACATTTAATTGACATTATTTCGGTCATATAGCACTTTTCTTTAATTTATGAAAAACGATGGATCAGAATCCTAAGTAACTAACAGCATTTTATTTTAATTTTCTTACTTTTTATTTATCAAAAATCGGATTAATTAATTTCTCCACTCTGTGGAAAGCCAAGAAAGAATTCATTAAAGAAGCAAAGAGGGCCAAAATCCTATCAGGAACCTATAAACTGGGGAATAAACCGAAAGATTTGTGTCTTTAGATATTATTTTAGGACTTTCCATAGCTTGGAAAAGAATATACCAAAGTAATTTTCTTATTTTGCTTTTAAAAAATGGATTTGGAAGTTGTTTTTAGTATAGCTAGCTCTTCTAAAAGGATGGCAACAGGATGTGGACTCCGCAAGCCGTCTTGTAGAGAAGGAGGTATGGGCATTATGCAAGGTTCAGAGGAGAAATTGTGTTAATAATAAAAAGAGAAATTTGAGATTAGAAGAGGGAGCTGTACATTAGTTACGTTTCGCTTTTAAAAAGTTAATAGGGTAGAACACAGTTTCAATCTAGGAAATGAAATCACTGTGTCGGTCAATCTTCAATTCAGAGAGAGGAGAAGATGATCATGCCGAAAAGATCGCTAAGAAATCGCATTTCGAGCCTGAAGGATACCCTAACAAAATAACTTATGTAAGTTTATATATATATATATATATATATATATATATATATATATATATATATATATATATGTGTGTGTGTGTGAGAGAGAAAATTTGAAAGTATCAGGATTCTTTGTAGCTATTCTTTAACATTTATTCTTGTGTAGATACTAGCTGGGATTAAGGAATTTGTTAATCGTAAGTCATAGTTTATTTTGCAACTTATTCATTTTAATGACTATTTGCATAATTTTACCTCCTCGTGAATTTTTTCTCATCTATAATATTACAAAAAATTAGGCAAATGTTGTGGAAGTTCTGAATGGCAGAGACATTACAAAGTGGGCCAGGTTTCTAAAGTTCTGAAGAGCTGATGTGCAGGGGACAGACATCAAAATTCAGCTTTGGGCCACTGATTCGGCCAACGAACCTTATGAGAGTTTTGAACGGTGTGGGCTCGAATAAAGGATTCGGAAGATGCAGGCCACGTTTCAGTTGACCAAAGAGTGGTGAATGACCGCCACAAAGGAGACCACAGAACGGAAAGGCACAGCCCAATGGCAGTAATGACGAGAGAACAAATTGCACGACTTTGGTATATAAATTGCTTTATATTTAGTTATTTTATAATAGTTGCATCTAAACATGAATTAGCTTGGATTAGAGATTCGATTACACCTATAACATATCGTGGATTAGGTGAATCTTTTGTAATATTTTAGACATTATGTTCCTATTTATATGTCTAGTAGGTTGGATTAAGGAATCGATTGCACATATAGCATATCGTCGATTGAATTCTATAGGTCCTGTAAACGCTTTTCTTTACTCTAGTATATAAATCTGGTTGAGTTTTTTGCCAAAACTTTGTCTCAAAATCCGCATCTGAGTTGGGGCTTTATAGCCGAGGATGGTGTGCTTGAACGCAAGCAGAACACTACGTGACAATGAGAACAAGGGAGGATGGAAGGGAAGGAATCATAAATACCCGCCGGAAGCATGGGAAAGGGGAATAAATGATCACAAGTACCTATCCGTAGAGGCAAATTGCCCAAAGAAAGATTCAAAACGACGAGGAGAGGGTAATAACAGTGTCCTATTAGAATTATTTAGTTTGGATTACGGAGATAGACTATAAGTTGATTGATTTTTTAGTCATTAGAAACGTGAAACACACTTCTTTCAACAAATTCTCTTGAGATAGGAATGGAGATGATCCGATCCTAAAATTAGTAGAGTGGAGAGAGAAGAGGTGCAACACAGCCTTAAGTTTTAAGTTGATTATCTGTGAGAAGTAGTCAAGCATTTCTTTTTCTTAAAGGGTATTTCTTTTTCTTTCGGGAGGAATTAAGATATCTAAAGATACTCCTCCGTTGAGAACTAAGATATAAATAAGAAAAATGCATGACCTACTCATCAGTTTATCGCTGTATTTTGCTTTGTTCTGGAAATCCGTTGTAGTTTTCAACCAGCGATTAGTTCTTTCTAACTATTATTTCTTTTTTTTGGGTAGGAATTAAGATATCTGAAGATACTCCTACCCGGAGTACTGAGAATTAAAGTGTTTTAGTCATGCGTTTTGATCAAAAGTTTCGAGAGCTGGAGAGCTATCACGATTTGGTTCACTCCCTGTGAGTTTAAAGGTAGCCATGAAAAGAGAATAACAATGGAAGAAGCACTTCGGTGGTAAAGAAACCAGATCAAAATTGGGTTTGACAAGGAAGATAATCGTATTGGGTTGGAGGATAGTCCAGTAGATAATCTAACATATAGTTTTGTTCATGTAGCTTTGTTCTTATTTTGCTTTAAATATGATTTTAAGGATGTACCTTCGACAATCGATTTTGTTAGAGAGCTTTAACAATTGGGTTGGAGGATAGTCCAGTAAATAATCTAGCATATAAGTTTGTTCATATAGCTTTATTCTTACTTTGTTTTAAATAAGATTTTAAGGATGTATATTCGACAATCAATCATGTTAGATAGTTTTAACAGTTGGGTTGGCGAATAGCTCAGTAGATAATCTAGTACATAACTTTTCTTCATATTTCTATTGACATTTTTTGTTCATATTCTTATTTTAAATATGATTTTAAGAACGTACTATCGATAAAGGACTATGTTGGGTCGAAATGAAAAGTTTCTTTTTAGGCTATGAGCAAATACGAAGGGGATGTGATCTCTAGTACCTTAAGCCTCAATAAGCCTATGTAGGAAGTAAGAAGTAAGAGGTAGAGAAAGAACCAACATAGAAAATGCTGGAAGTTCTTTTCCTTGTTGATAATAGGCCTGGATAAAGAGCAGGGGATCTCGAATAATATGAGCCTAGCTATCGACGTAGTTGGATGTTGCCGGGGAACAATATCCACGAAAAATAGATGGAAAGAACCAAAGCTAGGAGAGTTACGTTTGCATGATATAGACTTTAAGTTATTTTTTTTTTAAAAAATCGCTTTGTATTCAAATTGCTGCTAACTTTTAAGATAACCGCCAGTATAATACTCTAATTATTTCATAAAGTATGAGCTTGAGTAATCATAGCGTTCTGTACGACAGATAGTAGGAGAACGTTGTACATAATTAAATAAGCGGTTTTATGTACGAATAAGATACTTGGTTAGCGTAAGGATATTTTTTTTTTAGTCTATAGATCAACTAACTTCGGTTTTTGAGTCGGAATTTTAGACATTTAACATCACATTTGCGTAGTTTACGTAAACATTTCTTGAAACTTGGTTTCATCTGGTAAAAAATTAAAAATAATTTTTTTTTTTTTGCCAATTTTGTTTCATTATTTTTATCAAATTACTACCGACAGGTTCATCCGAAGGGGGAGCCCAATCTTCCCAATTTCATTGCGGAAATTTAATTCAAAAAGAAAAGATTTTCTTTTAAAAGAAAGATAAAAATAATAGAAACAGCAAGGAAATATCACCTGTTCTTGCTATTTAATTTTAACACTTTGTTTTAACGCTTAGCATGTTTTAATATTTTGGTTTTAACGCTTTGCTAATAGGAAGATGATAGTTACTAACACTTCTTCCATTACTATTTTTGTTTTATTTTAACGTTTGATACTAACAGTTTGTTTAAACAGTAGTGTTGTTAAATAATAAATACTAACATTTCTTATAGACTTCTATCAGTGTGAAGCACAATCATATCTAAGATTGAGGCCATACTAATAGCTTTTGATACTAATACTAAAAGGGATGTTTTGAAATGTTAATAATTAGGTACTGACGAGTATTTAGAAATGTGAGGGTCGAACACATAGAGGTATCTAAAAAAGGGTTTTGCAAATAACTCAGGTTACTAGTATTGTTTTAACCCAGTCTTTTTCTTGCTTGATAAACTGTAGAATTGAAAGTGAATGCTTGTATGAGAATATGGTTCTTTTTACCCCTCTACTGTCATTACATATCTAGATATATATATATATATATATATATATATCATATTCCGAGTGTATGGACTCCAGTTTATTCAGCTAGAAATAATAAAATATGGTGAATCTTGATCCACCCTTCCCTCAATTAACATTTTCAAATAATTTTCTTATAACTTTATACTAATGTTCTTAGATTAACGTTCTTTTTAACAATGTTCATACTAACCTTAGAAAATAAACTAGTGCTTAACTGTCGTAATAACATTTATAATAATGTTTGTTTGTCGCTTATGTAGTTGTAAACCTTTAAAGAAACTTTATTAGTCTAAATGGTATACGAATGAAATTAAAGCCAAAATGATAGAAGTAAGGTAATTTTAACTAAGTCTAGGCGATAACATTTTTGTTCCTATTAATCAGTAAATGAAGATTACTAAATATTAACGTTAACAAACGACCAAAAGTTTAGGCCAGTAAAAATAAAAGTAAAAAAACTAGTCGTGACTAAGAATAACAGAATCAAAGGAAAGTAATCAAAATCACCGATTGACCAATACCAAAAATCTTCTAGGTCAAAGTGATTTACCAAAAGTCATAATAACTCGAGGAAACATTTTTATTTCTTTTTAGATAGCATAAAAGGAAAATCGTAAATTCAATAAGGGAAATTTTCTAAATATTTTGGGAAAGAACCAATATGAATTTAACCACACACAATCCCAACGCTATATATCTAATTTTCATTCTTTATTTATCTTCGCAGATTTGGAAAAAACAAAGACACACTCTCAGATGCTTCCATAAAACATTGAGTTCGGTCTTGTCCATTTTCAGACTATTCATTTTTCTATAAACTTACTTTCCAGAATACTTTCGTTAGGAGAGGAATTCCCTTGGAACCTAAGATAGAAACTTTCATTATTCATTTTTCTGTGACACCTAGTAAGAGGTTTTGATTCAGAATTTTTTCTTTTCTAGGTCCAATATTTTCATTCATTTCTTCATGAATTGTCTCTTGAGAATAGCCAAATGGTTTTTTCCATAATAACCCATTTCTCATTCTCGGCGGAGGGGACAGTATCGTGAATCGATATGTTGCTTAGCACATATGAGTCAATGGAAAAAACCATTGCAGGAAGAGCTTTAGAGTATGGCGCCGTTCTGGCTGCATACTTTAAATTTCTTAACCAAAAGTAATTTCTTTCTCACGATCGCCCACTGGTTGAACAACGCCAAACAAGCATAAGAAACATACAGGCTCGATCCTGTTCTTTTCTCTCTATTTCCTCACCTCCTTCCACAAGTATACCACAAAGGCGGGAGTCCCTAAATGGTCTGTACCTCACCCCGTAGTTATTGCGTATCCTATGCAACAGCCACAGGTCCGAGCATACGAAGGAGCTTGGGCACTCCTCATTCCGTCTTTGCAATTCACTGGTGCAGTTCGTGCCTCTTAGTATAATTAAAGTGAAATTATTTTATAGAGAATTTTTAAATATTAACGTAAATAAAATAAAATCTAAAGAAAGAAATTAACGCACGCGATAGGCGTATAATTTTAAACATATATATATATAAAATAAGTTATATATGTTGATTCCATAATATATACTATTTGTAATTATATATATTATATTATGATATATAATATATATATATATATATATAATATCTACTGTATGATTAATCATTTTATTATTTAGACAAAAATTCATTCTTAAACTTTTCCAGCTTATATGATGTGAGTGGAATGAAATAAATGATCCTAGAGGATTTTTATGAAGTGAAACATATTCCTATTTGTCCGATGAACAATAAAGTGAAAATGTGGATCTCTCACCAGACGCCTCCTCAAATCAGTGCCAAAATGAAACCTTAAGAAATGGCGGAGGTATAATCCATATAATAATAATAATAATAATAATAATAATGATAATAATAATAATAATAATAATAAAATAATAATAATAATAATATAATAATAATAATAATAATAATAATAATAATAATAATACTGATTGTGAAAATTATAAGAATAACAATAATAATAATTATTATAATAATGAATGTTATGAAATAATTAGAAAATGTTTATTCTTATGTTCTAGGTCTTTTTTATGTCTATCTTTGTATTCGATGTTTCACCTTTTATTGGAATTTGAATTATATGGATGGATGGTAGAGATGTGGTTATGTGTGAATGGGTATTTAGTTTAAATTGTCGTTATTTTTCTATGATTATATTTTGTACTGTGACTTTTAATATAGATCATTTAATGTGCTTATAATTCATTCCTCTTTACCTTCCATTACTTTTCAATACGACTGTGTTTGCCAAACTACAAAAATCAGGAGTGAAACCTCTCCTAAAAAAGTAACGCAAATAGAGTGAAAGCCTCTATACAACTGATAATATTCAGAGGTGAAAGTCCTCTCTTGAAAATAGTTTAGTCGTCATTGTGTTGGTTTAATATTAGGTAGCTGATATCTAAAGACTTTAAGCGGCATCCCGCCGATGAATTCCACAGAGGTGGAAGAGGAACCTATTAGCCTCCCCACCATTAGCTGGTGTAAGTCGTCGAAGAAAGAATCTTCAGGTCACGCAATAAAAGACATTCATCGTAGTTGGATTATAGGACCCTAAATAGAATAGTTGAATGGTAAACGGAATATATTGCTACAGAAAGGCAATCTCAGTAATATACAAAAAAAAATATCTAAACTACATATATATATATATATATTAATATATAATTAGTGATGCTTGCAGATATTTTTTTCGCATCCGCGGATGCGAATGTTTGATTTTATATCCGCGGATGCGGATGTTGTTTATAAATATATATAAATATATATATAATATATATATATATATATATATTATATATATATATGTGGATGGATATCGGATATCCGCATATATAAATATTGATAAATCAAATATTCGCATCCGCGGATATTAAAAATAAATATCCGCATCGGCAAATAGCGAAAAAATTGCACATGCTGCAGCATCCTAATATATATATATATTATATATATATATAAATCATATATATACTATATTATATATATTATAATATATATTATATATATATATATATATATATTATATATATTATTATATACTATATACTATATATATGTATATATATATATATATATATATATATATATATATATATATATATATATAATATATATATATATATATATATATTATACGCTCGCACGTGCTGGGTAAGAAGAAATGCTCTTTTGAACAAATTCATGATGCAAGGAAACATCTGGTCCAGGTGGAAAGGGAAGAAATTCACAATGGCAGATGCCGAAATAATCTTTCAATCAAAAGAGAATCAAAAATCTTCTGAAAAGTAACCCTAGAAAATCTCTACGTAACTCCAGAAAAAAGGTTTCCCCCCCCCTTACATCCCCCCCCCCCCCTCAGAACTCCTATTTTCTGCTCCTATTACACAATGATTACCCCAACTCCCCCCCCCCTCCTACAAATCAACTTATCCCCTCCCAAATGTGAGGGAAAGTTCTCTCCTCAGCTTCGTTTCTTTTCAGATTCAATAGAATACCCTTTTTTGTTATTTTTTATTTTTTTTTTTCATTTTTTTTTTTTTTTTGTTTACCTATTTTTTTAATATGATAATTTGATCTTGTAAAAAAGATCTCGGCATTTAATCATTTTATATATAATATTATATATATATATATATGAATATATATATTTTTTTATATATATATATATATATATATTATATATATATATATATAATATATATTATACTATATATATATATATATATCTTTTATATATATATAAAAATATATTTACACATAATTTAAAACATTTTTATATAATATAATATATATATATATATATATATATATATATATTATATTATATATATACCATTTTTTAAAAAAAATTTTGTAGAAAATTATATAAATAATAATAAAATAATTGGAAGTATGGAAAATAATTAATGAATTTGAATATAAGGATAAATTTGTGGTTGGAATCAGTAAATTGGTTTTCTTAAAACCTAAATCAATACCCTTGTGAGACTTGTCTTAGAAGTTTCGCTTTACTAATAAATGCATGGCAGACAGGGGGACCTTATGAGTTTCATGGCGCAGATTATTCTTTGTTTCTTTTTTCTTTTTTTTTCATATATCTGTTAGCAATGTGATACTTAATTAGAACTAAGAATACCAAAATCATTAAATTCATTAAAAAAATTTTAATATAGAGTAGCCAATAAGTTCATATTTGCATGAGAAAAAAACGCCTTTAGAGCTAATACGTGAAAGAATTCAGGTAGGGTAAAAATAATGTTTCTGGTAAAATACGTTCCGTATTGTTTTTGTTTTTTTATAATACTAGATTCTGTGTAATACCAGGGGCGGCTTCGTCGTACATTTTATATGGTTTGCATCTGAAAATTTCACACAACCCAAAATTTAATACTATAATATATTATTATATAATAATATAAAAAATTAATATATATATATATATAATATATATATATATTATTATATATCTATATTATATATATATATAATAATATATATATATATATATATATCTATATATATATATATAGTAGACAAATTTCTCGATTTTTAAATTTTTTGTTTACCTATAATAAAAGTAAGAAAGTCAACTGAACATGGCAAATTTCTTTTATTTATAAAAAGAAATCGGCATCGCCGTTTTTTAGACTCATGGGACCTACGTAATAGGCCCGGCACTTTTTAATTTTATTTTAATTAATTTTTGGTTCCAATAACTTCGAATTTTGTGCACTTCTTATTTGGTCTTAAATGAGATATTTTTCCATTTCAAAATTATTTTATCTTGTAGTTTAATTATTTTTTCATTAGATATTTATTTGAGTTAAATAAAAACTAAAAACAATACCATAGACCTCAAATGCTTTGCAGGCTGGGTTGTATGCATGGCAGACGGCGCTCGCTTGAAGCGCTCGCTCCAACATGCGCGCTGAAGCGCGAGCGCTGCCGTGTAACAACTTCCTCGCGCCGTGAGTAGTTGTACTATGAAATAATGTAAATATAACTATAGACATTACCGTGCTATAGATTAAACTTTTATTACATATCTTTTTTATTTGAGAAAAATTGAAAAAAATTTCGTAGAAAATCCTCAGAATGAATAATTCTCAGATAGCATTACCTACCATCCGATTCTAATTTTTTTTTATTGCTCTCTGGTATAATAAGAGGGCCTATATTATATTAAGGTTTAATCTCTCTCTGTCTCCTCTCTCCTTCTCTCTTCTCATCTCTCTCATCTCTCTTCGATCTCTCTCCTCTCGTCTCATCCTCTCTCATCTCTCATCTCTCTCTCTCAGATATATATATATACTATAATAATATTATATAATATATCTATATATCATAATATCTAATATACTATACTATATATATATATATATATTATATATATATATATATATAATATATATATATATATATATATATATATTATATATATATATATATATATATATATATATATGACAATGAAGAGAATAAAATCAAAATAAAAAAAATGACGAATTAAAACCTTTTTAAAGTTTTTGAGCTTCACAACTCGTAAAAAAAATTGGTAGCGAAAAATAAAAATGTTCAAAATGGTAAAACGATTTTTTTATTTAAGAATTTGACACTTCAAGCAAACTTGAAGCATATATATATATATATATTATATATATATATATATATATATAATATAATATTATATATATATATATATAGTATATACTATATATATATATATTATCTATAGTATATATATATATAATATATAATATATATCTATATATATGATAATATATATATATATTATATTATATTATATATATATATATATAGTATATATATTATATATAGTATATATATATTATAACAATTAATTGCTAAAAAAAAAAAAGGTTTTAAAAATTAATTTTCAAAATAAGCCTGCTTTAAGTTAAAGAGATGGTTCTATTATTCCATTTGGAAATATTGCTAATTTGAAATACAACAATCAAATAAGAGTTTCAAAATCCACCGTCAATTGTTTCAAAATCCTAATCATATTCAAAATCAAAGTTCATTTTGCACGACGATAAATTATAATAATATAGGCCTATAACATTTGTTAATAAAAATAAAAATTCATAAAAATTATTAAAAGTTCTTATTATTTATTCTAATATTTTTTTTTACGATTATTCATGTTAATTATAAAGGCATAGAGTTCTGACAAAAACTATACAAAGCCTACGCAACTTTAACGCTAAAAGCAAACTGATTTTGCAACCTATCCACATGTATCTGTAAAATCCCTGGGACGATGAATTTAATCAATGTTTGAACGCTAATTTTTTAATTGTTCGTCGGGCAAATTTGGAACTTTCAGTTATTAAAGGGAGGATCCAATTTTAAGCAAAAACAAGCGGTTGTTTCTTTCTATACAACACCTGTTGTAGTATAAAAACGTTTGAACGCGGTATATTTTTCCAAGCACACATTCTTCTCGTTCCACCAATTTAATCTGACATGTGTTTGTAAAGTGTCTGCAACAATCATATTGGTTTTACATTTGAATAACAGCTATTTAATGACGGCTTTTTTTTTTTCATTAATAATAATAATTGGAATGATATTATAATAAGATTGCAAATTTTAATTTTTTTAATATTTAATCCTTATTAAAAAAAATTAAAATAAAAAATAATAAAAAGTTGCACACTAACTGCAAGCTGTATAAAATGGTGGTTGCGAAAAACCTGCAACCAGGCCACGAGCCGCTCTTGTGTATACATAACAAACATATAACCTGAAATTAGAGGGCAGTGGATCGACGATGCAGTGAAACTCAACCTAACCTATATGGATCGACCATGCAGTAAATTTCGACCTAATCTGCATGGATCTACTTTGCCGTAACAGTTTTTCTCTTGTTTACGGGTAGAATTTTTGCACTACAGAAAATATCCGAGACGTCGCTTGTTCGGGCGCAGTGCAAAAGTAAGATGCGTAAAAAAGAACGTTTATTAATAATTATACTTTTTTTTTGTATTTAAATTTCTTTCATCCTGCCCATCCGCACTCATATTTATTGTTAATATCATATAATAACAATATATGAAAAAAAAGAAAAAAAAACACATTTATCTGGTCCATGAAACTCATAAACTCATAAGGACCAGACAGGGATCGGTGTCCCTCATTGTGGATCTTCATCTTCCAGAGTGGTCCCCTTATTACCCCCCTTTGTATATTATATAATATATATATATATATATATTATCCAATATATATATATATATATATATAATATATATATATATATATATATATATATATATATAAATATATAATATATATATATATATTATATAAATATATATAATATTACAGAGAGAGAGAGAGGAGAGAAGAGAGAGAGAGAGAGAGATGAGAGAGAGGAGAAGAGAGAGAGAGGAGAGAAGAGAGAGATATATATATATTAGAGAGAGAGAGAGAGAGGCTTCAGCAGACACATCTACCCAAAATTTGACAAAATTATATAATATAAAAATCAATATAAAGTTCAGTTCGTTAAACATGAGAACGCAAGAATAAAAGCTTCCCTTCAAAAATACACACTCAACCCAGACAACACAACTTTCCGAGCAATATGCCACCCCTCCAATTAGTCAACACCACCTCCAACACCAATTAGCACATTAAGGTCAAACACCAATCAGCACCATAAGGGAAACCGAATTGAAATAATGCAAATAAATATCTAAGGACTATAAAGAAAATTAAAAATTCAGAAATTCCTTCCTTCCTCACAAAACTCAAATTCCACATACCCTTAATCCAGGAAACTCTCTCACACACAATGCACAATTCTATGGATACGACCTTAACATACATAAATCAACTACACCACTGCAATACACGTTACACACCTGTTTAAAACATAACATAATTGCCACAACAGCACAACGAACCAAAAACCATTATAAAAGTTCCAATGAATATCCAATCTTTTAGTAATATTGATCAACAAAGCTCTCAGAGTATTTTTGAGAAAAGTTCATACCTCATGGGGCTTTGCCCTTTATTCGAGTGGGGGAATTTTCTCAGAGATTTCACTTTTAAGGTCGAACCAGGACGGCTTCCGTCGCACGAACCCTCTTCAATGTCAAATTCGCTATCCTAAACTTTATTAAATGACAACATAATAATTCTCCACATCACAACCACATTATCTTACTACTCGCCGCCAACAACTATAAACTAAGCTATCAATCCTAAACACTTCAATGCCAACCACTCAGTCTGCGTTCCATAGTTCCAAACCTATCCTCAGAGAAATCTCTTTCCACAATGAGCTGGAAAAATTTAACAACTTTAAATCAACTGTAATGGAATCTAATTTAGTCTTTCATCTCCATTACAGGATCCCATCAAGCGTCAAACCTCAGCACTTTCATCACCATCCTATTATACCCAAACATAACATAAAAACACAGAAATAGACTTATCATCCCACCACATTCTCATAATCTTATACACAAAATCCAAACCAACTTACCCCAAAAGTCCACACATACACAAATTATTAAAAGGAGCAAATTACAGACAACTTTCAAATGCACTAACATTGAACCCACATAATACAAAAACGAAATAATCCTCTACATTTCTGAATTCAGCCATCACTGCCGAACACACATCATCAAAGCACTATAAAAACATCCAACCTACACGCTTACCAAAGGGATACAGAAAAACTAACAGTATTTTCCCCTACCCTAGAAATTAATTAGAAGCGAACCTTATTACACCAGTCTAAGCAACAGCCAAACAGCACAAATCAAATAAATTGAAAGATCTCAATGCAAGAAAAGTTTAAACATTCAAAGCCTGAGACAATAAAAAAAATTCTTCCATCTTGAATAAAGCATAACCAGACATATAATCAAATTCCCCACGTTTAAAAGCAAACATCATTGCAAAATCTTGTGCATCACTATTCAAATGTCTCCTGTAAGCCAACACACCTCAACAACCGGAAAATTATAAGACTTTTAAAACAAACCCGCCTCCATTATCGAAGAGGCAATATAGGATCAAATCACTTTCAAACCTCCCCAGCAACAGCCCTACGACAATATTTAAACATTCATACTTTAAACACCTAGAACCTTTCCAGTTTCACTATCTTAACAAAAAATATACAATAAATTCATAGAATTTCAACTTCTCAATCCAGCATGAAATAAGGAAATAATGATACTCAAACTCAAACCCCCCCCAGATATTCAGAGCAGTAACTGCTTCCATACAAGGGCGGATGAAGAACCTTGTATACGCTGGAGTAACTGAAGATGAGGAAAGAAAGTCCTCGCAGTCTAAGACAGAACTCAGTTTCTGAGACCGCCCAGCCAACCGTCTGTGGTCTGAGGGGTTCCAAGCATATTTTTTTTGTTTATGTTACGACCAAAGAATGCTTATCTTGTCAACAGGAGAGACGAGAGACCGTCGAAAGAGATAGGAAGTTAGAAAATGTTTTAGAGAGGGAGATTTTGTAGAAGTTAGTTTTCAAAGAATTAAATTTCACAAAGGTTGAGACGACCGCCACCCGGAAACTCTATCCAGATCAGCGAGAATAGAATCGGAATATTAAGAACGAAGAGGGGCAATTCTAGAAGTAATAGAGGGAGTAGAATTGAAATGAGTTGAAGAAATGAAAGGGTCGAGTCATCGGCCAATATGAGTGGAAAGAGTTAAGATATGCAGGTTGAGAAGATAATTATTGAAAAGTAATGAATAAAGCTAGGAGATAAGGACAGAACCCTGAGGAACACCACTGTTGACAGAAAAAAGAAGAAAGATGTCGCCCCACTCAACCAACAGCCGATATTGAGCGATTTGACAGAAAGCTAGACATAAGTAAGCAAAAGAGAAGGAGGAACCCAAAGAAGGGGAGCTTGGAGAGCAGTGACGAGTACCACATCGGGTCAAATGCTTTGAATATGCTCAAACGCCACTCGACGAAAGTCTCCCCGCAGTTCCTATGAGCCGGAAAACCATAAATTCGGTTAAGTGGAGGAAAGTAATTTCGCCATAGAACCTCGAGCGCCGAAAGCCGTACTGGCGATCGGAAGAAGGGAATGAGATTCCAGATATTCTAGAAGAAGGTGAGAGTTGAGAGGGTTTCAAATTTTAGATAGAATACAAGTGAGAGCTATAGGGCGATAGTTAGAAGGATCAGAGCGGGCTTCCTTTTTTCGGAATAGGTTGAAACATGTGCGTGCTTCCAACACTGAGGGAAAGTGGTAGTATTGAGACATAGAGAATATACACACCCTCAAAACTCGAGAAGGAATGCCATTCAGGCCATCCGCCTTCCTAACGTTCATAGATTTCCGGAGCCCATGCACCCGATCAAATGAAATTACAGGCAAAGGCATAGGACACCTGAGAGGAGAAGGAGGAGGAATGAGGATATGTCAGAAATCGTCCAGGGTTGAAGTTTAGAAAGAAAATTGGAGGCAAAAGAGATTGACCTTTTCAGTTGGAGAATTAGCAACAA
>JABUQX010096553.1:2500-12500 GCA_015478945.1 Trachelipus rathkii
TTTGAAAGTAAAGGTTGATAAGAGTAAGGTTATGGTTGCGAGTGTGGACAGTCTTCAGAGTGAAGTTAATGTTAGATGGTGATCAGCTGGAACAAGTGTCTCTGAGTTTAAATATTTAAGGATATATGTTGGATTAAAAGGGAACGGATGAATGGCAGAGCGTGTAGGAAAGTTTGGCGAATGGTAGAAGTGGCTGGTGCAGTTAAAATCGTTATTGGATGTAAAGGGACTAAGTCTTTAGTGTGCTAAGATGCTTTTACATGAGGGTTATGTTGTTACCTGTGGTTAATGTATAGTAGTGAGACTATGGTCTGGAATAAAGCGGTTTGATATAAAGTCCAATGTGTTCAAAAATGGAACAATTAGGGTCGTGTTATGTGTGAAAGAATGATACAATGCAGAAATGAACGTATTATAAGAGTTGTGTGGTGTGAGAAAGGGGTAAATGAGAGAATAAATAAAAGTACGTTGAAATGGTTTGGTCATATGGAATGGATGGATGACAGCCGGTTGGTTAGGCGGATGTATAGACGGAAGAAAAAGTGGATCAGTCCAGTAAATGAATGCCTGGAGAAGAAAAATGTGAATTGGAAAAGGCGATAGAGGAAGGGTGCATAATAGAAATGAATGGCCGACTTTTCTGAGGAGCATGGTTGTTGGCCACCCTGGGCCAAGGGAATGAGCCCCACATTGACGAGATGCCCTAGTGAGGGTCCGTCGCGTTCGCGTGAAAGCCTCTAGAGGTGGAATTTTCTGACTGCGACAAGTTTCTCACTAAAAGGTATATAAGGTGGTGGTAAGCTGGCTTTTCTTTTCGCATTTTGCCCACCGTCAATATCTCACGCACAACCACTGGTAAATCTTGCAAACAGAAGCTAAATCCACACAGTTACAAGCACGTGAAATTTTAGTTATATCAAGGTAATAGATAATAATAATAATAATAATAATAATAATTCAATAATAATAATAATAATAAATAATATAATAATATTATAATAATAATAAATAATAAATATATATATAATAATTAATAAATTTATTAATTTATTATTATTATTATTATTATTATATTATTATTATTATTAATTATTATTATTATTTTATTATTATTATTATTCTTATTATTATTATTAATTAGTAGTAGTGTAGTAGTAGTAGTAAGTAGTAGTAAGTAGTAGTAGTAGTAGTAAGTAGTGGTAGAACAGAAGCATTGTTAAATTTTAATTTTTATGTTCAAGCCGCAACCCCAAGCACAACCGCAACCGCACGCAACCGGGGGTTGTTGAAATTTAAGAACCGCAACCGGCGGTTGTGAAAATTTAGAACCTCAAAAAAAACCGCCAACCGGGTTATGCAAAAATTCAGCTTCGCTCCATCAGCTAAATATATATATAATTATTATGTATATAACTATATATATATATATAGACTTATATATATATATATATATATATATATATAATATAATATATATTAATATATTTATATATATAATATAATATATATATATATATATATATAATTATAGTATATATATATATATAATATATAATATATTATATAGATAATATAGTAGTAAGGACTAGACAACTGACAGCCAAGGTCACATCCGGAAGTTGCAACCGGATGTTGCAAATGTTGCAAAGCAACATTTTGCAACATTGGGTTTTTCAAGCTTGACGTGTCAAGCCTAGGGTTTTCAAGGTCGGTGAGACCGAATTTAAGGTCTGGAAGACCGACTTCCGAGGTTCTGAGCCTGAACTCAAGGATTTTAGCCCCAGAAGTGGGGCGGAGCCCCCCAAAGGGGGCTTTTTGGTTCCTAGAAGGTTTTAAAATGACGATAGAATCATTTTTGATGATTCCAATCGATTTATCGGATCGATTACCCCTAATCGGATCTTTAAAATCGTCTTTCTACGTGCTTCTGGTTGGCATTCAACAATGAAAAATGTAATCGAAAGAAAATAATTACTATAATTAACATTCGATTAATCGTTGTAGTAATGTGGCCAGTCCCGAGGCACCTTTTTTCTATATAAATGAATAGAGATATATTAGGCTTAGGGGGAGGATTGATAGCCCGAAGGGCTATCAATCCGACAAACAGACAAACCGAAGGTTTGTCTGTGTTTGTTTGTATTAATTTTTTATTACCGTGCGCGTGCGCCATACACATACACATACACCCTTTTTATATGAAGGAATAGAAGATATTTAACTTCAAACGTTGGTATATGGTCATTGTTGTAATAAACCTGATCACAGAACGAGTTTTGGTGAACCGTAGGTTCACCCCTAAGGGGGTGCTGCCCCCTTAGCGTCAAGGTCAAATTCGCCCTGAAAGTCCTGTTAGGCTTAACGTATCGGAGTGAAATTTGGATGTGAGCTATATGATGACGTAATCTCGTTGGAGACGAGATTACGTCTCTTCTGCGTTCCCCCGTAGGGGGGAGCGCTGCCCCACAAAAAAAATTAAAAATGATCGTAGAAGACTGAAACTTGGAGGCTGGGTTGAGGAGTCGGAGTCGGAGACGGAGACGGAGTTGGAGTCGGATTCGGATTCGGAGTTCAGGGACCCCACCGGAGGGGGTCCCTTCCTGAAAAAAAGAAGAAGAAATGCACAGAGTGCAAAACAGAGGAAGAAGAAGAAGAAAGGAAGAAAGGAAGGAGGAAGGGAGGAGGAGAAGGAGGAAGAATGAGGAAGGAGGAGAAGTCTGAAAATTTTGAGAAAGGATTCAGAGTCGGTAAGTGGCGGCACCGGTGCTGGAGCCGGTGCGTTTCCGACATAGTAAACATTCATTTAATAATACAATATCATTACTGTTTACATAACTGCTTCTGTTCTAACATGTACATATCGTCAATTGCATTGCATCATGCAAAGATAACCTTTATTTTCTAAATGTTGAAGACTAACATTTCTATTTTCAAATCTCATTTTCTTTTTATAAACGTTAACTAATATAATTTTTTTTCCTAAGTTGAAACATACATATACTGTTTACTATTTTTTATAAGTTTTTATTTTACATTTATACTTTGTGTTTAATTTTATTATTTTTAATTTTTATTTTTAAATTTAATTTTTCTAACTTTATTTTTATTTTTAAATTTTTTTTTATTTTTTTATTTTTTCATAAATTTTTTTTAAATTTATTTCTAATTTTATTTTTTTTTGAAAAGTTTTATTTTGCATTTATACTTTGTTTAATTTTTTTATTTTAACTTTTTAATTTTCTAACTTTATTTTTTTTTATATAAGTTTTTATTTTAGATTTATACTTGTTTATATTTTTTATATAAGTTTTATTTTGCATTTATACTTTGTGTTTATTTTTTTATTTTAATTTTTAACTTTTTAATTTTTTTTTTTTTATTTTTTCTAACTTTATTTTTTTATAAGTTTTTTTTTACATTTATACTTTGTGTTTATTTTTTAAAAAAAAATTTTTTTTTTTTTTTTTTATTTTAAAATTTTTTTTTAATTTTAATTTTTTTTTTTTTTTTTTTTTTTTTTTTTTTTTTTATTTTTAATTTTTTTTTTTTTTTTTTTTTTTTTTTTTTTTTTTTTTTTTTTGCTTTAAACTTTTTGTTTTTACTAAAAAAATTATGCTTTTCATGTTTAAAACTTAAAAATTTACGTTTTTACATACCCTAAAGCAGTAAATCAGTAAATCAGTAAATCAAACCACCCACCCCTCCCCTCGCCCATGATCTATTGATCTATTGATCTATTGATCCATTGATCTATTGATCTATTGATCTATTGATCTATTGATCTATTGATCTATTGATCTATTGATTCAAGTCATATTTTGTATAACATAACACAAAAACTTTTATTTGTTTTTGTTTTATTTGCTTTCAACATTTTGTTTTTACTAAAACTTTTATACTTTTCATGTTTATAACGCAAAAATTTACGTTTTTACATACCCTAAATCAGTAAATCAGTAAATCAAACCACCCACCCCACATTCCACCATTCTGTGATGTATATTGATCTATTGATCTATTGATTCAAGTCACATTTCGAGTATCCTTTTTGGCTAAACATAACATAAAATCAAGTTCTTTATACAAAAATCAACGAATATATGCTAACGTAACAAAGTTTTCACATTAATAAAGCTAACATAGCATCAACTGAACTAAGAAAATAATGTACAAAGACAAACCTAACAACTTACACATGAATAAACTGTTAACATTAACAAAGTTCCACACTTAACACCAGTAAAGAAACTAACATTGCACGCAAATACGTAACCTATTCTTACTTTTTGAAGCATACATCTACCATATTAACGTTAATCGTACACTGACACAGTAACATTTAGCTAAAAATTTACCACAACACATGGACAAAATAATGATTCGATACTTATCAACCGAATATACTATAACGTAATAAGGTTTCCACATCAATAAGCTAACATGAACTAAGAAAATAATGTGCAACGACAAACCTGACACACCTTAAGCCCGAATAAACTGCTATCATTAACAAAGTTCCATACTTGGCAACAGTAAGTAACTAACATTACTATGCAAAACGTCAACCTAATTCACACTTTTTTCCAAGATGTTCTACCATATCAAATGCTGATTTTACATTAACACAGTAGTAATATTAAGCAAAGATTTAACGTATCCTGACCTAACTTGTGTAATTGACTACAGAATAAACTGACACACACATAAACACACACACACCACACACACACACACACACAACACACACACATTACGCCAATAGTAAAACCTGAATATTTTTTAGACCTCCGCCCGCCTTTCAAGGACAGATTCAACGTCGAAACATGAAAAGGATTTTATGTAAGGGATAATAAAAATAACTTTATTATTTACATTTTATTATTCCAGAATATTGTACCATGAAACAAATTAACATTATACATTAACTAGATAATATTTATAAATATTAATGGAATTAATGTACCCTTCATAACATATGAATGCAGTCGACATGAATTTTTAATAAAAGATCGCTATACGGTCTGTGTGAGTTGGACCATTTTATTACCAGGCAACAATACTGCCAACCTCCATATTTCCAGGCTGAAAGTTATATAGATACACCCACTATAACATAACCTCCTCTGCTTACTCCAGTGTAAATTAGCAATTAGGAACTCTGTGACTCGTCCTATTCGTGCCAGCTTTTTATGAGGTAGGTCATCGTCTCGTACATCCATCTTTATCAACATTAATCAAATTGTATCTTCAATTCATTCATTGCCTCACTGTAAACACATGGTTATTGATATCCATTGTCAACGACCCTCATCCGTGACCTATAACTATCTATTCAGCGCAACGATCATACCGCTTAACTTTAACAATTTTTTCAAAAATTAATAGATATCCTTTGTATCTTTATTCGATTGTAAAGACATTTGGGCTTTTCAATATATTTTTATATTTCCATCTGCAGTTCTTATTCCACATACACAGCATAAGACCTTAGGTCCAGTAACACACAAACGGAACTCGCGTATGCCAAACCTCATTCTGCTTATTTCATCTGTAGTATCACCTAAACAAGTTTTCCTGTTTCAATAACTTCATCGTTTTCTCCAGCGACAAAAATACAAGAGTCTGTATCGCAGTACAATGCCCTTTGTTTGACTTTGTTAAATAGTTCGTATAATTTTATACGTGCATATGCAGTCGTAAACGATGCGATAGGAATATTTGTAGCAGTTGACGTGCGTTCGGCTAGTGCATTTTTGACAACTGTTACAACATATTTACAGCCTATTGGAATAACGCTAGTGACTTCATTGTCGCATTGATTGATTAGTTCCCATACTTGTTTATCACTAGTACATACTACATCTCCTCTTGTAGGCGTATTTTGTGCAATTTTCCCCCAAAAGAGAAAATTGAGACCAATAATTTGTTGGCCAATGAATCGCAGTCCCTGGGTTTTTTCTTGATATGTTAATATCACAGTCGACACCATTCCACCTTTTCTCTGAAAAGACGGACAAACTCTTTAAGTTTTCCTGCGTAATCAGGATCGTCCTTCGTGAATATTATCTTGGTGGTCCTGATGCCTCCTGTTCTTTTTATTCTTTAAGAAGTGGTTCACATAATCCTTCAAAATAAAACTCCTTCTTTTAAACGACCAAACCTTCAAATATTTTAACTTATTTCGTACCCCATCTCTAATGCTACTCGAATTCAAGCGTCGTTGTGTATACACCTTCAAATAGCACGTTCTTCTTATCATGAATTGAATTTCGGCACAATTTTCTTCAACACAATTATTGCACAGCGTGGCAAAATATTAATTTATTTTTTGGCTCTTTTGCCGGACGGACGGGGATGCTATACAGTCTTGAGGAGAAGAATCTTAAATGTAAGCTGTACCGCAACAATATTTTATCATGAAATGCATGTCTTAAATGATTCAATGTCAGGTACTTTATCACCTATCAGTTTTTCAGGGGGTCCACAAGGATACTCATTCGTTTCTGAACATAAGGGTAAAGCGATGTATAGTCTAAATACATGATCTTCTGTCCTTTAGTTGGAGGGTAGTAATGTACGAATGGTTCAGTGCGGCCTCCAAACAATGAATTGTCTATTATGAGTCTGTTGTTAACAACATCGTTGCTAAGACGTTGAATATAGTCCGTTAATGCTTATGTTTTCATCGGTATGATCAGGATCTTGAATGATTTGGGTCTTTTGAACCTTCCATTCACATTCCCACACACGTACTACATTAAACCCTGCTTCTTTATACCTATCTTCTTGTTTCATGGTGAGATTGTAGCGCAACAGCCGATCACGTTAATGCAGCATGCCTTTTCTTTATTACAGCTCTTATGTCCAACGCCATGCACAACCATGGGGGGTTTTTAAATAAAAGGGGGAACGCAACAAAAAGTTTTTCACTCCTTTTACATAACCAAACCCATCAGGGTAAAGCCACTTTGTTCTTAATTTAAACCTTTCTCTCCACGTCTACGAGCGTGCCTTAATGTCTATATTGTTAAATTTTCTTGATCCACAGAGCCAGCCGAATTTGCTTCGTACGGCCGACACCGATTCTGGGTTCTTCTTACGCCCAGAATAGTAATTTTTTCATCAGGCATAAACACATTTTTATAAAAAGTGTAAAGCATAAAGACGCAATTGTTATGTTGTTATCTAGACAATCTATATCTCAAATTCTTTAATGAAGCTACCTCTAAACTTCTCAAAACATTTTCTTAGTATATTAACATCTTGTACACAATACTTTTCACATTCTCAAAAATATTGATTAATTTTTTTACCCACAACACTTAAATAGTACACTGCAAAATCAAAATCTGACTTTTTAAAATTGATTCTACTTCGGAAGAATTTCTTATCAGGAATAGGTCCTTTATAATTCAATGTATCTTCATTTAAAAATGTATAGGGAAAGAAACCCTTGGAATTGTCTTTTTCACTAACACCCATGCACTTAGGCATGCTTTTCAATGCACATGGTGTGAAAAGCAATGTATCCCTGAAGTGTATATTTCCATTCGATCCCATTGAAATTATTTTATTACCTCTTTTTAAAGGGTTTCTGCTGATAGAATCTGAACTTGGGTGGGTCAGTAATGATGCATATACGAACTGATGATCAAATTTTCCGCCATTATGAGCAGCAACAACTACTTTTGACTTAGGATTTTTCTCTGAAAACTCCATCAGGAAGTCTATAAATTGATTTACAGGCGTTTTTTCGGCCTCTAATTTAAATGTTCTTGTTCTTGGACCACAATGTGAGCATACCTGCTCACCTTCCTTATCTGTACACATTTCGCATATCATCTGGCATACCAGTAAATAAGGACGCAATTCTATTATTCTTCTTCCTTTATCATCATAACCTTTATCTTCCTGGTATGTCTCGATATCATAGTAACATGTATAACACGGATCAGTATCTTTCTTTCTTTTTAATTTTTTTCTTTTTCATGTAGCATATATGATATTCGTCTTCTTTAGGCACGTCATATTTTTCTTTACATATAGTACAAAAGGCTTTTTGTGCAGTCAGTGTTTGGAAACTACCGTAAACGATCAGGCATTTATTTGACACAAGGCAGAGGTTTGCAATCCTAATTTTCTTGCCACGTATTATTATCCTTGGATGTTTTTTTAAAAACAGAATGCATTATAACAATTCACGATTACATTCACGACATTCATGGAATATACCATCGTGATCAAATGAGCCTTGACACTTATCGTATAGACACTGTCTACATCCATAATGTTCACAGTCTAATTTATGCGCGATATTATTGCTGTTGAAAGTGTAACAATAAGTGCAAAAGATACCATTCATATACGCCTTATGCTTTTTGGTATTCTCAAAACATAACTTCAGCTTATCTTCTTTTATAGCATAGTAATGATTTACTCCATCATGGCCTATAATGTATAAAGGATCATTTCTGTTCTCGTTAGATGGATTATAAAGTATTTTTACTCCATTACCTTCAGGACCAAATACGACTATACGGCATTTTTCGATATTCTCGATTTTTTCAAAATCAGTTACTATGAAAGAATCTGTATATTCCATACCACATTTTTTAGCTAGTGCTTCTGCCTCATTCTCAATTGTATATGAATGAATGCCTTTAGGCTCTACACATTCTCTCGCTATTTTCCTAAACAAAACGACGGCTTTAAAGGCACAACCTACAGCGCCTTTCTCTAGATGAACTTTACTAATGTAACGATGTTTGAAACTAAGATTTTGTGGCTCGAATGCATCGGTTTTACAGTCATCGCCTTTGCCTTTAGCTAACATGAACACAGTCGCTACTACTTTGAATTTGGTAAAAGATGCCTTGTCACCGGACTGGAATGACCCTTCCAAGCGTCTCATAATCTCTTTCACCCCTATATTGTCCAGTATATCCCTGTAACTGATGTTTACGTAGTATTTCCGGTCAGGTGACTGATCATCGCCAAAAGTGAAATTAATCCCCACCCTCATACGAGCCCTGTCATAATCTAAGTCTTGTAATACAACATTAATGACTTCACTTACAACCATTTCAAAGGATGCTTCAAGATCTCTTGGTCCATGGAAAAAGTTTTCGTCAATAACCTTAACTTCATAGGTATGACGTTCCATTGATTTTTTAAGTTTCTCTACAGAGATGTGCGTTATATCTGTTATAGCGGTCTTTCTCTTCTTATTACCAGCATCCATCATCGAAGGGTTAGCCTGGAATAAATAGTCATTATTATTATTTGATACATTAGGCAATTAAAATCAAGTTTTCAAACAAATAGGGCACTATACCAATAATATATTAGTTTCAACTAGTATTTCTCATAACATATATTAAATATATTTAACCACACAACAACAACAACATACCATTTTAAAGGGTGCGATGATAACGTCACGTAGGATGCTTTTTACTCAAATGGATGGATGTATATTCAACACGTTTCTGGAAAAGAATAATTTTTTTAGACATGGGCATATATCATTTTCCCTCTATTCTTAATTGAAAATATATTTAATTACTTTACGTATCAATAATTATTGACCAGATGTATTACAATGTTATTTTTAAATGAGAAAATATATATATTAAAGAAAAAAAAATCTTACCTAGCTGAATAAGTATTGATTTGAAAAATCCTCATGTGTAGATATAAAAACTCGGATGATGATACAACAGGATCCAACGAATGAGTCTTAAAGTGTTGATCGTAAGAGCTCTTGATTATGAATGCCCTAACGAGTAGCTCGCCGCTTTAATTATATAACCGGCTGCCAAGTCTATACAGTGTATTGCCAACTAAACCTCTGTATGATTGCCACTGTTGCCAAATCCTACCATTTTGTTTATAAATAAAATAAGTATTGCATCACTTTATGTAAATGGTTATAGCATAAAATCCTTTTCATGTTTCGAGTTGATTTTTTCTGAAAGGGGGCGGAGTCTAAAAATATTTC
>JABUQX010096553.1:22500-25000 GCA_015478945.1 Trachelipus rathkii
TATTCCACTTAAAGTCCCCATACTTAATTTTTGGCAGCAGAAGCTTCATACTATCATATGTTTCCTTCGCGTAAGGTTCATGTGTCAGAGGAACAGAGGCAAACACATTACAATTGTGAAGTAAAACTGCTTTCAAACTTACTTTTGAAGCGTTCATAAGCAAACTCCACTCATGATTGTTATATGTGTTGCAAAATTCCTCCATGACAGAATATACAGTACATCAGTACAATACACTTTGCTGTTCTCAAGTGAGAAAAACTTTTCAAAACTACACAATGCCCGTCACGATAAAAATAAACTTTAGCTTCTTTTTGGAGAAGATTCCATCTCTTTAAACTTGAACCAAGGAGTTCAGCTTCCTTTTTTGACAGATATAAATCACGCACACGATCATTCAAATCTCCCCGACTGAACAAATGTGGTTCACTTGAAGAAAAATAGACTGAAATGTTTGGTCCAGATCTTTAAGACATTAAGACATTAAGACATTAAGAGATTCAATTAGAGACAGTAAAAAGTCCACATGGGCCCTTCAGACTGTGGACCAGTCAACCCACTACCCAAACATGCTCAAGAAATCCACAAAGCACCCTAGGGCTTGTCAATTTGTTGTAACTACAAATCCACCAATTTGGCTTAGTCAAAACTAATGATATATAAATATGATACCCAAACCATCCACATGCATTAATAACTAAGTTATGGTCACACGTGCCATCTAACATTAATAACTACTATAACTAAAAACCCGCCAATTTGGCTTCGTCAATATATTATATATATGATACCCAAACCACCTATACCTATCCAATCCCCTCTTAAATGTTGCAATCGAGTCACCCTCAAACCTCCTGTGGCAGACTATTCCAAAACTTTAACAACCCTATTACTGGAATGCCATGCTTTCTTATTCAAATGGCATGGTTTTTCCTGTCTTAATTTTCTTATTTATGCCCCTGGTTCACCTGTCCATGTGTCTACTATGAAAATTTTCGGTCTCTGTATTATCAAATAGAATAATATTTTGTAGCACTTGTATCATGTCCCTCTGAGAAATCGCCTTTCTACAGAAAACATTCCTAACTCCTTCAGCCTCTCCTCATAGCTCTTACCCTTCAAACCCAGAAATCATCCTTGTTGCCTTCTACGTTGCACTCTCTCTAGCAATATCTAAGTCTTTCTTTAAAATAAGGGGGCCCAACTTGTGAACAATACTCTATTACTGGCCTATACATAGCTATTTATACAGTTTACTTATTACTTCCTTGTTTTCTTGTAAACAACATTGCGATTTTTTATGCCCAGCATCTTATTAGCTTATTTCTAGCTCCCAACTGATTAGCTACTTCAAATTACTGCTTATAATCACACCTAAATGCTTTTTCGTGGTCCACAGACTCAAGCCAATCCCGATTCATATCGTAGTTAAAACTTTATTTGAGTAACCTAGGTGAAGAACCTTACACTTTTTACTAGTAAAATTCATTTGCCACTTATCTGCCCACCAAAGAAGTTTACAAGATCATTTTGAATCTTTAATGCATCCTTCACTATTCCTACTGTGGTGGCCACTTTAGTATCATCTGCAAACTTGAAACCTTGCATTTAAGTCCCTGGGTCTAAATCATTTATATATATATAGGAACAATAGTGGCCCCAGACTCTCTGTGGGACACCACTCTTCACTATTTCCCATGATGATGATTTATTCCATTTAGTTTGTACACAACTGGTTTTCTATTTCGCACCACTCTTTATCCAACCATGGTACACCTCCACCTATACCACATTGCAAAAATTTTTCCATCAGCCTTACATTGGGGAACCTTATCAAAAGCTTTACTAAAGTCTAAATAAACAATATCAACTGGATCTCCTGTCGATGCAGTCAGTAATGTATTCCAAAAATTCTAAAAAGGTTTGTCTGTCATGACCTACCCTTTCTGAAACCGTGTCTGGAGTCATACAATACCTTGTTATCTTCTAAATATTCTCTATATGACCTTTCTTACTTTTCCAGAACCTTTACAACCAGAGATTTAGCTAAGCTGGCCTACTAATTTCCAAAATCTTCCTTCTACCATTTTCTTATAAATGGCAAAAAGTATGCCATTTTCCGTCATCTGGTACCTCACCAAATTTATAGATGCGCTTAAAAATCAAATACCGTGCCTTTGCAATGCTGGTACCCTCTTTCAGGATTCTACCATATATACCATCAGGTGCTGCAGCTTTACTTGGGTCAATATGATCTAATAAACGTTTTATATCTTTTACATCAAATTCATATTCTGTAAGTCTATTTGTTACAGGCATACAAAGAACTATTAGTCTCCAACTATTCTATCTTTCCTCAGTAAACACTGAAGGAAAATAAGCATTGAAAATGTTGACCTTTCTTATCTGAAACTCACTAAATTTCATCAATTTTAATCTGACTCAATTGTAATTTCTTACTTTTAAATTTAATAAAAGCTTAAAAAACTTCTTCAGATTC
>JABUQX010096554.1:0-56166 GCA_015478945.1 Trachelipus rathkii
ATATATATATATCATATATATATATATATATATATATATATATATATATATATATATATATATATATATATATATATATATATATATATATATATATATATATATATATATATATATATATATATATATATATATAAGAAAGAGAAGAGAGAGAGAGAGAGAGAGAGAGAGAGAGAGAGAGAGAGAGAGAGAGAGAGAGAGAGAGAGAGAGAGAGAGATATTATACACATACTTGAAGCGATGAAAGTACCTCCCATTTTTTAATGGTTCGCCTTTCTCTTTTGCGTTCATATTCTTTACAAACTCATCCCCCAGGCAACATCTTACTGACCATCATCTATCCACATATATACACATACTTAACGTCCACACCCTTTTTCTAGACATCTTACAGACATCCCTACTACTTATATCCCTATGTGTGGGGGGGAGAAAGAATTGCCTGCATCGTATGTCCTGCTTGTCGTAGAAGGCGACTAAGGGACGGTGGTAGTTGGGTTGGCTGCCCACTACCACTTATCTCTTGCTAGGATTGCTAATGCAAGCTTCGGAGAAGGTCGTGATCGCCGTAAACGGCCTTCTATCTTTCGGTGAAAATGTTTGAATGTTCATGGAATGTCAGAGAAATAAATGCTGAGGAGAGAGGTGATGGATGTATTTAGAAAGGGCAAATTTGATTTACTCGCTGTGAGTGTGACTGAAACAAAGATGAAAGGAAACGGTGAAAATGAGTGGTGTGGTGTGAAATGTGTCTGTGCTAGTGTGGAAAGGAAAGAGAAGGAGAGAAGGAGTTGCAATTTTAATGAGTGATATTACCTCTCTATGGTGAGCGTTTGTGCACCTTAGACCTTTCTCTCCGCCAAATGACACACCGGTGTGCGTGGTTGCTGACGTGACCCAACCCATTTTGGGAGCTGATTTCCTGTCTCATTTCGAACTTATGGTCGATCTAAGAAACAGGAGGTTGGTTGACGGTTGTACGTCTCTGTCTTCTGCAGGTACCGTAGTTTCTTCTGCTCTTAAAGGCATCTCTGCTGTTGCTCCTTCTTCTGGTACCTCCCCCTTCTTCACCATCCTGCAGAAGGATTTTCCGGCGCTGTTGAACCCCTGTTCTTCCTCCTCTCCTTCTGTGGAACATCATATAGAGACCACAGGCTCTCCCACCTTCGCTCGTGCTCGGCGTCTGCACTCCTGACAAGTGACGCCAAGGTGGAGTTCGAGCATGCTCAGGCAGGTATCGTCCGCGCCCAGGATTCGGTGCTTCCCCCTCACATGGTCCCTAAAGGTGCTTCTGATTGGAGGCCTGTGGGAAATTTTAGGTCCGCACATCCAGTCTTTCACCTCGAATCTGGCCGGTAAGACCATATTTTTCAAACTGGATCTTGTCAGGCCTGCCGCCAGATCCTGTCGCAGAAGAGACATACCGGAAGAGGCCGTCATCACCACTTTGGCCTCTTCGAGAGTATACACGCATGCCTTCAGACTCGAAATTCGGCATGAACTTGCAACGCTGTTAATGACGTTCTTAAAAATTCCCACCTCGCGCTGGCACCTCCGGTAGCCTTCTGCCACCAGCTATCTATATAAAGCATGAGCAACACCTACGCCGTCTTTGCCAGGTTGGATGAATCTGGCATTCGCCTCAGTCCGGCAAAGTGTAGTTTTTGGCGTTTCCACCCTTATTTTTCTTGGGCACACTGTCTCTGCTGATGGTATCTGTCCTCTCGCAGAGCGTGTGGAGTGGCACCTTCCTAGGCCTTCCAATCAAAAGCAGCTTCGTCAGTACCTCAGCATGCTTAACTTCTATCATCGTTTTCTGAAATCGGACGCAGGTTCTTCGTTCCCTCACTGCTCTCAATCGCCCCAAGCACAGAGGCAGTTCTACGAAAGTGGACTGGTCTGACGAAGCTACTGCTGCTTTTGAAGCTTCCAAGAAGCACTCGCTTCTGCCACACTCTTAGTCCACCCCAGGACTCTGCTCCGATCAGAGTTCAGGTAGATGCCTCCGATTTTGCTGCCCGGAGGTGCTCTTCCAGCAGCACCTGAACGAATTCAACGGTCTCCTCTGCTTTCTCTCGCAAGTTGCAACCTCCTGAGACACGCTACAGCTCTTTTCGAGAGGGAGTTACTTGCGATGTATCTCGCCGTCCGTCATTTCCGCTACTTTCTGGAGGTTCACATACTCACTGATCACAAACCACTTACCTTCGCTATGGTTTCCAGAAACGAACGGCACTCTCCTCGAGAAGCTCGTCACCTATATTTCAGACATATTTCAGGTGTCGACAACTTCACTGCTGACGCTCTCTCCCACATTGAAATCGACGCGATTTCAGCCTTGCCCAACATCGACTACACTATGGCAACGTGCCAGACTACTGAAGATCCTGCGCTTCCACAAGACTCTTCTCTCAAGCTGGAGTGGCTCCAACTCCATAGGATAGAGAAGAGACTTCTGTAGTGACGTGCCTCAGAGGTTATCCTCGTCCTTTCGTACCTGTATCGTTCCGTAAGGCGGTCTTCCTCAATCTTCACTCGCTTTCCCACCCTGGCATTGAGGCTTCACGCAATCTGGTGACAGCTCGTTTTGTGTGGCCTGACGTCAATGCCGACGTAACTTAGCAATTGTCGCACTTGTCTTCCCCTGCCAGCGTTCTAAGGCCCACCATTGTCACACAAGTCCCCACTGGAAATGTACTCTTACCCCCTAGTGCTCACTTTTTGAACGTGTCCACATCCCAACATTGTTGGACCTCTGCCTCCCTCGCGGTAAGAAGTACATTCTTACGTGCATAGATCAGTTCACCGAAGCTATCCCTCTCTTTGTCACCACAACGTGGAATCCATAGCTAAAGCTTTCTTGGCTCACTGGATTTCTACTTGCTTGGTGTGCCGCTTTCTGTCACAACGGACCAGGTAGATCTTTCGAATCCTTCTTATGTAGAGATTTGATGAATCTTCTTGGTTCAGAGAGAAGATTCACACGACTTCTTTTCACCCACAAGGGAACGGCACTGTTGAACGTTTCCACCGTCAGCTGAAGACTTCTCTTCTAGCTCAGCCCAATCCGGAAAATTGGACGGACGCTCTCCCTTTTGTAATGCTTGGCATTCGCTCCGCAGTTAAAGAGGATCTGCACTGTTCGGCTGCTGAATTAGTGTATAGTTCTCCTTTTTCGTCTTCCATGACTTCTTCTCACAGTCATCTCCTCCTTCTACAGCCGACTAGCTTGCTTATATTACCCGCTTGAGGGTGCTGTGCTTCGTCATGGAGACCAACTCCTTCTCGTCCACACAAGGTGCATTCCTATGTCCCTAAGGACCTTTCTTCCTGCACTCATGTCTTTGTTCGACATTACTCCCACCGCACCGCTCTCCAACTTAAGTACGATGGACCTTTTCCAGTGATACTTAGGAAGGAGAAATTCTTCACGATCCAACGTCCCACACGCACAGAAGTCGTTTCGATCGACCGCCTTAATCTGCTTGAGGCGAATCCTCTTCCTGTTCTCGACCCTGACGCTTTACCTTTTGTTTCAATTTCTCCTCCTTCAACTCGTTCTTTTAACGTTCCTATCTCTCCTCCTGCATCTCTTCCTCCTCCTTCTCCTCCTCCTCCTCCTCTCCCTTTCCCTGATCCTCTTCCTTATCCTCCTCCCCCTCCTTCTCCTCAGCCAACAGCACCAATACGACCGGCTCAGACTCCACCCGCACGGTCATCGTCATCCTTGCCTCCCTCCACTCCGACTCAGGATTCTTCACCTCCAGCTCCACCTCGGGCTACTCCTACGACACAAGCATAAGTTCCGACTCGCCCGATCACTTATTCGCAAACTGGGAATCCTGTCCAGACTCCATCCCAAGCTCCTACTAGACTATCGAGCAGAGGTAGCACATTCGATGGCCGGCGCGCTATTTGGATTAGGGTATCGTGCCTTTAGCACTGCAGGGGAGTACCTGTAGTGATGGAGGTCATGAATGACCTCTATAATAGCACGCAACACTAATAAACAAAATAAAATTACGCACTGTAATTTATAAACTGTGTTCAAAAATTTATCGAAATTTATTTGAGATTGCTACATTTTATTTCGCTCTTATAACCAGGGTTACCAGATGTGGCTAGTATTAGCCATTGTGGTTAATTTCATATGTTGGTTGCTAAAAGGAAAAAAAAATTTAGCCACTCATTTTTTTGGCTAATTTCTGTTAGGTTTAATGTAAATATAAAAATCATTTCAAATTGTCTTAACCATTTACATAAAATCCCCTTTTTGATGCACAGTGAACAAGAATTCATGTATATCGAGATACAGCGATGGCAATTCTGTTGATGATTCTTGATACTTTTGACAAGTTGACTCCAAATTATTCAGAACTGCACCAGCGCATTTCTGTCACGTGACTCAAATCACTTTTGTCTCATGATTATTAGTAATACTTCATTTGCTCTATGTAGTTAAATGTGTTTCATGTTACTGTCAGTGTAATTAATTTATATGCTTTTGTTAAATCCCCTTATAACTTTGCTTCTAATATTTTCTAAGCAAAAAAATGTATAGAATGATTGTTTATAATGAGTAATCTAAGTCATAAAAAAGATGAATTTATCCTTAGAAAATGCAATAAAATATGGGAAGCCGAGCATCCATGGTTAATGCAAAATATATATATATATATAGCCTATATATATATATATATATATATATATATATATATATATATATATATATATATATATATATATATATATATATATATATATATATATATATATATATATATATATATATATATATATATATATATATATACCTACTTTATTCCTACTTTCATTAATGATCTCACCTGCACATCTAACTCTATTCACTCATATGCCGATGACTCGACCCTTCATTCTTCAACTCATTTCAATTCTGCTCCTTCTTTTACTTCTAGAATTGCCTCCCGTCTTAATCTCTCGATTCTATTCTCGCTGATCTGGATAGAATTTCCGGGTGGGGTCGTCTCCACCTTGTGAAATTTAATTCTTTAAAAACTCAACTTCTACAAATCTCCCTCTCTAAGACACCTTCCAACTTTCCTATCTCTTTTTGACGGTTCTCTCTCGTCTCTCCTGTTGACAATATAAACATCCTTGGCCTTAACATATAAAAAATGAAATGTTTTGAAACCTCACATCACAACTGGTTGCTAGGGCGGCCTCAAAGAAACTGGGAGTTCTGTTTAGACTGCGAGACTTTTTTTCCTCTTCTCAGTTGCTCCAGCTATGCAAGGGCCTCATCCGCCCTTGTATGAATTACTCTCATATCTGGGAGGGCTCTGGTTTCACCCGGCTTTAGATGGGGTCAGGTCAAAGGCCAAAAGGCTTAGAAACTGTTCTGTACTTTCCAGTTCCTTTGACCCTCTATTTGCGGCGCGATGTTGGTGCTTTATCTCTTTTCTATAGGTACCGCAGCAGGTGCTCGAGGAGCTTATCACTCGCGTACCTCCCACCTTTACGTCGCCCTCGTAGAACTAGGGGTGCTGTCTGCACATGAGTTTGTGTTGATGTGGGTAACTCCAGGCTATTTCGCTGCGGTTCTTCCTTCTTTCCTGCCACATCTGTTCTGTGGAACTCTCTTCCATCTTCTGTGTTTCCTGCTGAATTTAATCTCCCCCACTTTAAAGCCTGCGTCTGTGCTCATCTGCGTAATTTATATTAGTTGTTGACTTCTGAGGCGTGTAACACCCCCTCCTTGAATAGGGCTCTGCCCGTGAGTGGTGGTGACAACTGTAAAAAAAAAAAAATATATATATATATATATATATATATATATATATATATATATATATATATATATATATATATATATATATATGGGCATATTTGTCGATACTGTACTTTAACTAGTGAGGCTATATTTCAATAACCTCACAAGCCTAGCGTAGTTCCATAACCTCGGAAGTTTACTGGTCACAAACTGGTATAATAATTAAAATTAATTTAGCTTAGGTTAGGTTAGGTCAAGTTAGGTTAGGTTTGGTTAGGTTAGGTTAGGTTAAGTTAAGTTACGTACCTCGGTAATCACAGTACCCAGTATCTACAAATATATGCCATATATAAAATATATATATATATATATATATATATATATATATATCTATATATATATATATATATATATATATATACTATATATATATATATATATATATATATATATATATATGGCTAATTTTTAAATTTTACCTAATCTGTGGCTAAAAATACTCCAAACCATCTGGCAACCCTGCTTCTAACCGCCATTTATCTTACGCTAAGCAGGAGGATTTCGTCATCTTATTGTTGAATTAATTTATTAAATAAACATTATAATAACATCTTTATAAAGAACTTCAGGTACTGTTTTATGCGGACGTCTGGGGTTTCTGTTACAGGCTACATTTCCTGCTCAAAAAAATATATGCTCAAAATTGCTACCTTGTTTCACAAGAAGTTTCTGTCGGCAAACAACAACAATACCACAGAGCTTCAATATATATATATATATATATATATATATATATATATATATATATATATATATATATATATATATATATATATATATATATATATATATATATATATATATATATATATATATATATATATATATATATATGCTAACTTCTTCTTTCATATATATATATATTATATATAATATATATATATATATATATATATATATATATATATATATATACAGGGTGATTCAAAACCTCTGCGACAAACTCGGAGGGCTGATAGAACAAACGATAAGGAACCTTTATTGTTAAATAACCTATGTTATATGACGCTTCGTTTCAAAGTTTCGGACGATTGAAGGTACACTAGTTTATGTTGTGTGACGCGTCGCATGTAGGTTACCGACGATTTAGGTTACTCAGTTTTAATGTGTTTGTGCGTGCGTACATGTGTGTAAGCTTAACGTCCTTCGGAAACACGTGGCAATACCTTTACCTTTTCCGAATTAACCGACATGATGATGTGTTACGGTGCGGCGAACAAAAATGGACGAAGAGCGCACCTCATGTACCGGGAAGTTTCCACACAGAAATCACCCCCACCACACAATGTTTGCTCGCCTTTATCAGCGCCTTCGAGATAATAGGACCCTTGGTCCCCGGTGCATTGTTGGAAGACCGCGTAATACGAGGACTCCTGCGTTTGAAGAAGAGGTGCTTGAGAGTCGCCAACGACTCGTCGACTAGCATACGCGCCATTGCCCATGCCATGGGTTCAAATCAGTCGTCTGTGGTTCGGATCTTGCAAGAGCAAAGCTTCCATGTATACCACCTACAGAAAGTACAAGGACTTGGGCGAAACGATTTCGCACCCCGTGTGCGATTTGCCCGGTGGTTTCTGCAACAGAGCATCGATAATCCTGTCTTTCCTGTACATGTCTTGTTGTTTACCGATGAGGCGTGCTTTACACGTGATTGCTACTTCAACAGCAGAAACAGAAACATATGGGACGAGGACAATCGGCACGCTATTGTTCATCAGAGTTCACCAGGCGAAATTTACCGTAAACATCTGGGGTGGAATTCTTGGGATTATCTGCTGGGACCTGTCATCATTCCACACCGTTTGGATGGACCTGCAACTACTCCAGAACACGCTCCCGCAGCTTATGGACGACATACCCTTTGCGACCCGCAGAGACATGTGGTTCCAAAATGATGGCGCTCCAGCGCACTTCAGCCACCAAGTACGGGCGCATCTGAACAGAGTCTACACTGACAAATGGATAGGGAGAGGGGGACCTGTTGCGTGGCCTGCAAGATCGCCCGACCTCACGCCCCTAGATTATTTTCTTTGGGGGCATGTGAAGAGTGTTGTGTATATTAACCCAGTCAACACAAGAGAGGAACTGATTCAGCGAATATTCCCTGCGTTTGATCAAATTAGACACAGTAAGGGCATGTTCGGTAGAGTCCGACAGGAAATGCATGGCGATGTAACGAATATAATCAGGTACAGGGCAGACACTTTGAACACCTCCTGTAATTTTCCCCAATAAAATGATTTCATAAGCTACCATTGTTTGCTTTACAACCTCGCGTCAAAACACATACGTTGTTTAACAAAATATCCTTATTGTTACCTCTATCAACCCTCGGAGTACACAGATGTACGCACGCACACATACATAACATTAGAATACCCAAAATCTCCGGTTACCAAGTAACGACGCGTCAAACAACATCCCGTGGTTTACCTTCCATCATCCGTAACTTTGAAACGAAGCGTCATACAACATAGCTTATTTAACAATAAGTGCTCCTTATCGTTTGCTCTATCAGCCCTCCGAGTTTGTCGCAGAGGTTTTGAATCACCCTGTGTGTGTGTATATATATCAGGGCTGCGGAGTCGGAGTCGTGGAGTCGTGCAATTTTCCAGGAGTCGGAGTCGAAAATTCTGTGCAAGTGGAGTCGGAGTCGGAGTCGAAAATTCCTGGATAAGGGGAGTCGGAGTCGGAGTCGAAAATTTATAGAATAATAATAATTATTATTATTATTATTGAAACTGAAAGTAGTAAACTGTTAATTTTAAAATGGCTGTTTTATAATAGTAATAAAAATAATTTGCATTATAATTGGTTATACATTTGTTTCCGAAACTGAAATTTATTTGTTTGTCATGTATTGCGCTGCGCCTGCATCTTTATGTCTTTACTATAGATGTAACGGATGGTGATTTTTACTATCCGCGGATGTGGATAGTAAAAATCACTATCCGCGGATGCGGATAGTAAAAATCACTATCCGCGGATGCGGATAGTAAAAATCACTCTCCGCGGATTGAGGATGAGGATTTTAGAGTCTTAGCCACAAGTACTTCATATATATATATATATATATATATATATATATATATATATATATATATATATATATATATATATATATATATATATATATATATATATATATATATATATATATATATATATATATATATATATATATATATATAAAGAAAGGTTGGAAGTTTCGTAGCTGTCAGGACAAGTAATGAAGATTTTCTTCGCATGGTTATAGGGCGACAGAGCTAGCAACCTGGTCCTTTCCTTTTGCTTGTATTACTCTTGGACCAGTGTTAGAATCTTATGCGCCTAGAAGCAAGATTCTCTGGAGACCTCTGGGTGAACGAGTTTTGAAGCCTAATGAAAGAAGATGCTAGTTCTACTGAAAGGGCGAAAACCCTACCTGAGAGTATTAACCAGAGGACTGGCATCGGAAACAATTGCGAAAAGAAATGGTTTTCTAAAATGCTCTAGGGTTAAGAGTTTCGGGCCAAAAGAAGATGTTGGACCAACTGACAGGGCGAAAGCCCTTCCTGGGAGTTGTTATATATATATATATATATATATATATATATATATATATATATATATATATATATATATATATATATATATATATATATATATATATATATATATATATATATATATATATATATATATATATACTATATACAAATACTCTTTGTTTATATATATATATATATATATATATATATATATATATATATATATATACCTGTGTTACCAGATTGAGAAATATGGACCCAACTCTTTTGCACCCCGCCATTCTCTTTCCCCAGCCTCGACCCATTTGAAAAAAAGGTTATTTGTAGAATAATACCTGAAATTAATAATTCTCAAATTATTTTAAAAAAACTAAAGCTTCTGAGCCCTTTAAAGGGAGTTTGCTTCTCTTTTCTTCGTAAATGAGATTTGCATCGCTGAAAGATGCTCGCCAGCTACATTTATTGAAGGGCATGCTAAGTATTCCCTGCCGAGTTCTGCAAGATGTGAAAAACTTTTACAATTATCATGCCATCAAACCAATGGATCTTTATCTGATTCCAAGAGTTTTCGCTTTTGATAATCTTCGATCAATGACAGAGTGTCCTTTGACACCTCTGATCAAGAATCTTCATCGCTGCTATAAGCCAAAAGAACGTTCATGGATTCTGCAATGGTTTCGCTAACAGAAGGTAATAGTAAATGTGTGTCTGTTTCTGCAATCTTTTTCTTTTTATTGGCTGGTGAAATTTATGGCTTTAGCAGCATTTCATCACATAGGCATACTAAATAAATTTTAACCCTTTGTGAAACACGTGGTTCAAGAAATTTGGTTTTGTATCTAGGATCCAGAAAAGTTACTATTGCAGATGCGTAATCGTTTTGCAGATTTTGAAATCTATTATCTATCTCCAGCATTAGTGTTTCTTTCATCGTTGAATCTCGTCTGGCAAACAAGAATTTTCTGAGATAATAGTCTTAGTTACCTCTTCAAACGGTTTAAGAAGAGTAATACAATTACCTAAAATCGTATTATCATCACCTGTCAAGCCTTTCACCTTTGTGTTTGTTCGAAGCATAAGGGGAGACAGCTTCATTTATTTCTCCCATCCTCTCAAGCATGTACCAACTACTATTCCAACGAGTCTGAACATCTTACGTTACAGAAAGTTGAGGAACATTTAGTCTCATAATTCATAAATGAATACTATCCGCAAAAAAATTCATTACGGTATTTTATAGTATAGCATTTGGAGATTAGATTCATTGGAAAGTGGTATATTTTTCTATTCTCAAAAGCAAGAGAAAAAAAATAGTTGAAACAAAAAAGTGTTTTATTGTAACTTTGTAAGCACTAAGCTGAGTCAGAGTCGAAATTTTGAATTTGACTGCTGGAGTCGGAGTCGGAGTCGAAAATTTTGTTTAAGTGGAGTTGGAGTCGAATTTTGGAGTGGAGTCGGAGTCGAAAATCCAAATTTGAATTTAAGGAGTCGGAGTCGGAAATTTTTGTTTAAGTGGAGTCGGAGTCGAAAATCCAAATTTGAATTTAAGGAGTCGGAGTCGAAAAAAGATTTATTTTACGACACCACTTTTATATATATATATATATATATATATATATATATATATATATATATATATATATATATATATATATATATATATATATATATATATATATATATATATAACATATATAACTATATATATATATATATTTTTATATATTTCTCTCTAGATCTTTATTTATATATATATATATATATATATATATATATATATATATATATATATATAACTCTTTCTATATATATATAATATATATATAATATATATATATATATATATATATATATATATATATATATATATATATATATATATATATATATATATATATATATATATATATATATATATATATATATATATATATATATATATATATATATATATATATATATATATATATATATATATATATATATATATATATATATAAAGGGGATAGATGTTGAATTTTATATTAAAAAGGAAAGAGAAAAGCAAACAAAATAAGTTTAGTGTAGAAACTGAAAGAAAACTATTTGTTAAGGAAAAAGGAAAGGACGACTTTATAAAGGAAAAGACTATACTTAGGTAAATAAAAAATATATAAAAGGCAGTAAGGTAACTTATTAGTAAAGTAATTATTTTTCCATTTAATTCGAGTTTTTGGGATATAAAAATTATAATTGAATTTCTGAAGGGAAACTGTGCATGGCTTAGGTGAAGCCACTTTTTGCTTTGCTTTGTTTATTCTTTATTGCATTCATTATATATTTTATTCATATATCTATGCTAGACTCCACTGCCTTAAATAACATCTAATCTCCGTAAAGTCACCCAGCACAGTAAAGAACTTGTAAGTAGAGCTTTATTTTATTAAATCACCAGAGATGACAGATGCGACATAATACTGAGTATTGTCCTCGCGTGATTGATATTACATTTGGGCCAGATAAATACTCTTGGGCCTAGATTTAGTTCTTTATCACCGGCTAATAGAAAGAGTTGGGGCGCGTACACCGTTCTTACGCAACACAAATGCAAAATGGTGTAAAAAAAATTTAAACACAAGAGGAAAATGAAACAATACTACCTGACATTTTTATAATAAAAACTTATAAGTTATTTACTTTAGACTCTTAAATTTTATTTTAAATGTAAAAAAAAAAAAAAAAAAAAAAAATTTAATTTAAAAAATTTCCCAAAATATCAGATCAAATGTACGTTACTGTTATTAAAACTTTTCAACTATATTTAGTTTCTTTGAAATGATGGAGAATGGAGATGGGTGGAGGGTGCCCTACCTATTATATGCGAGTGATTTGGTTTTGTGTGGCGAATCTGAAGAGAGTTTGAGAGGATTGGTAGAGAGATTTGGCAGGGTGTGTAAAAGGAGGGGTTTGAAAGTAAACGTAGATAAGAGTAAGGTTACCAATTGTGAGTGAGGACAGTCCTCAGTGTGAAGTTATGTTAGATGGTGAGCAGCTGGAAAAAGTGTCCGAGTTTAAATATTTAGGGTATATGCTGGATGAGAAGGGAACGGATGATGCTGAGTGTAGTAGGAAAGTTGTGAATGGCAGGAAGGTTGCTGGTGCAATTAAATCGTTGGTGAATGTAAAGGGACTAAGTCTTGAGTGCGCTAGGGTCTTACATGAGGGTATGTTGTTACCTGTGTTATTGTATAGCAGTGAGACTATGGTCTGGAATAAGTATAGATCTAAAGTTCAATGTGTTCAGATGGACAATCTTAGGGGCATGCTAGGTGTGAGAAGAATTGATAAAATGAGAAATGAACGTATTAGAGAGTTGTGTGGTGTGAAGAAAGGGGTAAATGAGTGTAATATAAGCCCTTATTTTTAACTTTAAAAGGATCTAAAACTGACATGACTTTAGGCTTTATTGAGCATAAAATTGCTATTACATTTTATCCTGCAAATAGATAAATAAATACATTACTAAATCATTCATAATAATAATAATAATAATAATAATAATAATAATAATAATAATAATAATAATAATAATAATAATAATAATAATAATAATAATAATAATAATAATAAGAATAATAATAATAATAATAATAATAATAATAATAATAATAATAATAATAATAATAATAATAATAATAATAATAATAATAATAATAGTACAATCATCCCTCCTTCAAGGGATTTAAGCAATGGTAAAAAGCTTATGAAATTTGAATACAAACAATGTGATTTCACAAAACTGAATATAATCTTTTAAACAAAAATTCTATAACTAACTTTATGAATTCTGAATACAAACAATGTGATATCACAAAAACAGAACATAATAGTTTAATCAAAATTCGTTCAATCAAAATTCTATAACTTTACAAATTTAGTCGATCCACTGGTCTTCGATCACGAGTAGACCTTCGTAATACTAATGGGTCTTCATCGGGGGTAGATAAAGTCTTGGTGCCCATCTCAGGTTCATTTGAAATGTCTGCATGCCGTTCACCTGCATCATTAGATTCAACCCGCTCACGTCCACTGTCAATATCATCGGGCAGAAGAGGTGAATCATCAGCAACAACAGTATGAGGCTCAGACACATTTTCATCAGGAGAAATAATTACCTTAGGACAAGGGGAGAGGTCCTTAATGGAAACTGTATCCTCCCTTCCATTGTCGAATCGTACATGAGCATATGTAGGAGTAACCTCTAATAGTTTCACCTGTTCAACTAATGGATCATCCTTGTTTCTAATATATTTACGTAAATATACCAAGCTTTGGGGAGTAAGCCAACTAGGTAAACTGATTCCTGTCGTACTACGACGAGGGAATTTAAAGAAACGCTCATGAGGGGTGCAATTTGTGGCAGTACACAAAAGAGATCGAATGGAATGGAGGGCATCGGGAAGAACTGATTCCCAACAGGTGCCAGGCAATTTTTTAGAAGCCAAAGCCAAAGAAATGGATTTCCAAACCACTCCCACATATCTTTCACATTGAGCATTTCCAGTTGGATGGTAGGGAGTACTCCTACTGGAAGCTATACCCCTCTCAAAAAGAAACTGCTTCACAGCAAAAGACATAAAGCTAGAACCACGATCCGAGTGCACGTAAGCAGGCATGCCAGTTAGGGTGAATATTTGAGTTAAACAAGAAATTACTGTATTGGCAGAAGTATCTCGACAAGGAATTGCAAAGGGATAACGCGAATACTCGTCCACCGCAATGAATAAATATTTATTGAGAGATTGAGAGATTAATGGTCCTTTAAAGTCTATACTCAATCGATCCATAGGATTCATAGCCTGAATAAGAGTGGTAGGCTTCGGTCTGAAGAACTGCGGTTTCAATCCAGCACATACATCACATTGTGATACAATACGTTTAATTTCATCCAAGGAGTAGGGTAAGTTGCGACTCCTTATAAAATGTGACATTCTTACAACACCAGGGTGACATAAACCCCTGTGTAGTTCAATTAAATCAGATACAGAAGCAGCAGAACAAAAAGCTCTACTCATTGCATCGCCAGCAATATTTAACTTCCCAGGTCGATGTACAATCTCATATTTGTATGACTGGATTTCAGTACGCCATCGCATAATTTTTTCATTCTTGATTTTTCCTTTGTGGTTCTGACTTAACATGTACGATATCGACCGCTGATCAGTTATTAATTTAAAAGGTCTAGCTAACAGGAAATGTCTCCACTGTCTAATAGCTTCAACAATAGCATAGCACTCCTTCTCAAGAGAACAATGATTTTTCTCCGAGGAGTTCAGAGTGCGAGAAAAAAAAGCTACTGGCCGTCCTTCCTGTTGCAGGACTGCTCCAATACAGCTATCAGATGCATCCGTTTCTACTGTGAATTCTAGAGTTTCTTCAATATGCATTTTCACAGCATTAATAATAGAAGTTTTTAAGGTGTCAATAGCAGCCTTAGAAGCCTCACCCAGAGGGAATGATACATCGATTAAGGGGCGAATTTTTTCTGAGAATTTGGGAATCCATTTTGCATAATAAGCAAACAAACCAAGAATCCTATCCAATGACTTTTTATCCCTAGGATATGGTAAAGTACGTATGGGATCTAAACGAGCAGGGTCAGGACGTAATTCATGCTCTCTAATTTCATACCCTAAGACACATATAGAAGTTTGAGAAAACTTAGATTTTTCCATATTGAGAACCATACCACACTCTTCAGCTGCTCTAATAAATCGTCTAAGATTGACATCATGAGATTTTTTATCAATTCCGCAGATTGTTAAATCATCTAAATAGCAAAAAGTGTCCCTTAAATCATACTTGTCAATAAAAGTATCCATCACTCTCTGGAAAGCAGCAACACCATTGGTAAGTCCAAAGCTGAGCCTATTAAATTCATACAACTTTCCACAGGCTTCAAATGCAGTGTATTTCTTATCATCTGGATGCAAGGGAACCAAGTGATATGCTGACGTTAAATCGATAACAGAGTATACAGAATACTTTGCAATGTTATTAACCAAGTTTTCAATATTTGGCAAGGGATAAGCATCAAGATATGTATATCGATTCACAGTAGTTGAATAATCTATAACCATCCTCTTCTTGGAATTATTTTGAGTAATCACAAGTACTTGAGCTCTCCAGGGACTCTGAGAAGGTCGTATAATCTCTTCCTTTAATAAACGCTCTATCTCCAACTTAATGAAGTTCACATCAGATGAATTGTATCTTCGAGAAGGAGTAGCAATAGGCTTCACATTAGGTGTTAGATTCTGAAAAATTCGAGGTGGTTCAATATTTAAGGAAGTCAAACAACTAAACTCCATTGTAGGCAAAGGACCCCCAAATCCCCAACTAATAGATTTATGATTCTTCAAGAAAGGGAGTCCCAGAATAATGTCTTGGCACAGTCCAGGCATGATTAGCATCCTCACATTCTTATATTCTCTCGAATTTAGTGTCAGATCAACATAACAAATGCCTTCCACTTTTTGAGTAAACCTTGAGGTAGCCATAGTTATCATACCACAATAAGGGTCAACCTTGAAGCAGTGCTGTTTAACAACACTTGATGAGACAAAATTTTCACTGCTACCTGTGTCCAAAAGAGCATTAAAAGTATTATGTCCAATTATCACTTCCACCACAGAAGAATTTAATCCTAAAGTAGAACAAGAAGACTCTACAATTGTCAACAGTGTAGCAGTAGGAACACTTGCTGATGTTCCAGGATTTGCAAATATTTCACTCTTAGGTCTACGACATACCGATGAAAAGTGTCCCTTAATTTTACACTTATGACATATGGCATCCCGAGCAGAACACTTCTGCCTTGAATGAATTTTGGAGGACCCACAAAAGAAACATTTCCAAGGTCTCGCTGCAGCTCCAATGTCCTGGGACATTCCAGAAGCTGCAGGGCCTTCGTCAGAATCAACTATTCCAGCTTCAGAATATTTGTTAGAAGAGACAGGTAGATCAGCTGTTTTAACATGAGCCAACGCTATTTTAGAGAGATAACTCTGGGAATCTTTACCAGCAATTTCCAGAGCTCTAGCCTGCTCCACAGCGTTATCAAGAGATAAATTCTTATTTTCCAAAAGTCTAGTCCTAATAAGACTAGAGGACAATCCAGCTATAAAAGCGTCCCTAATACTTTGACTTCTATGTTCCTCAGCAGAGACAGACCTATAGTTACAATCAATGCTGAGTGAATACAATACTCTTACATAATCATCAATAGTTTCATCACTCTTCTGATGACGGGTATACAATTTATGGCGGGCCACAACTTCATTCGGGGTTTTGATAAACAAATCTTTCAATTTCTTAATAGCATCACTGTAACGAGAGCAATCAGATACAACCTCAAAATTGTCAGATGATAAGGAATTAGCTAAAAGTCCCAAATTACAACTTTCGGAATCAGAAGCGATGCTTTCTTTATACCTCTCAAAAATGTACAGCCAATGCTTAAAAATCTTCGGAGCCTCAGGAGATGAGGGATGTATTTCGAGTCTGTCCGGCCGAAGTCCACGTTCCATTTTGTTTATAGTATCAAACGTCCAAGAATAAAAAGAATTATGCTCAATAAATTGTAATATAAGCCCTTATTTTTAACTTTAAAAGGATCTAAAACTGACATGATTTTAGGCTTTATTGAGCATAAAATTGCTATTACATTTTATCCTGCAAATAGATAAATAAATACATTACTAAATCATTCATAATAATAATAATAATAATAATAATAATAATAATAATAATAATAATAATAATAATAATAATAATAATAATAATAATAAGAATAAGAATAATAATAATAATAATAATAATAATAATAATAATAATAGTACAATGAGAGAATAAATGAAAGTATGTTGAGATGGTTTGGTCATGTGGAAAGAATGAATGATAGTCGGTTGGTTAAGCGGATGTATAGTGGCGAGTGGCGGGAATTTTGCCGGGGACAGGGCTGCTCTAATTTAGCCGGGGGGGCCGGGGTTAGCTAAAATTAGAAATGTAAGTCAAAAACACTGAAAGTCTTAAAACTTAGGATGAAAATTAAATATAATTTCAATTAATTAATAATTTTAATTATAAAAAAGGAATACATTTAATTAATTCAATTAAATACATATTTTCGAAAGAAATTTTTTGAAAATAATTGATTTTCTAGAAGAATAAGTTATATATATATATATATATATATATATATATATATATATATATATATATATATATATATATATATATATATATATATATATATATATATATATATATATATATATATATATATATATATATATATATATATATATAAGTTATATATATATATATATTAATTAAATTAAATAAATAATTTTGAAAAGAGATTTCGGAAAATATTTGATTTTCTTGAAGATATTTACTTTAAATAAATAAATACATTAATATTTTAACAATTATATTTATTTCCTTTTCCGAATTCGTTTGATATATCAAATTTCGAATATTTTTATGTGTAAAAACTCGGAAAAATTATAATTTGCCTCAATTTTAATTTGAAATCATAGTAAATACCCAAAAAAAATTTATTATATTTAGGTATGTTTATATATTTTGCTTCAATTTATAACAAAGGAGTAATGGAAATAAAATATATATTTTTTTATTTTGTTTGATTTAACCCTCTATTACTTAATGTAAATTTACAGTTAACCCCGGTTTTTCCTGATTTTGGGCCGGAGCCGGGGTTGGCCGGGGCCCCGGTCTGTTACTAGTTGTGGTGGCCCACCTGGGCCAAGGGATGAACCCTTACATTGTCGAGATACCACAGTGAGGGTCCGTCGCAGTCCATGAAGCTCTAGATTGGATTTTCTGTCTGTGACGAATTCTCACTTGCTAATTAATGGTACAGAGGGGGCGGGGCGGTAAGGCTGGGCTTTCCTTTCGACTTTTGTCATTATCTTCTACTGCTTTTCTTTTCTGATGCATGACACGCACCTTAATCCCAGTCTTGGGGCAAAGAGGAAGATAAAGAAAGAAACAAATTATTGCCAATTAAATCTACTAAACTTTACAATGCAGTTTATTATGAACAGTAGAGGAAGTGACGACACATTACCAAAAGGATTTCCTTGTGTTATTATAAAATTAATTTGATGAAGTGCAATTATTACTTTTGTGAATATTAGGTTTACCTTAATATGTTTTATTAATTTTAAGAATAGACCGTGACCTTTGTTTTTATTAAGTGACTTTAATACCATAATAAACATTTTATTTTGTATTATAGACGGAGAAAGCTTTGATAGATCTCTCATACAAATTGCATCCAAATATTATAATTATTTATTATAATTATAGTGATCATAATATAATAATTTAAACTATTTGCCAAGACATACATCAATCTGGACTCTTCAAGAATTATCTTCAGGTGAGATTTTTGTTACGTCATATCAGGAATTTACCAACTACTTTTGTAAAGTGGAAAAATGAATCATCTTTGTGAGAGGAGATGGGGTGGGGAGGGAGGAGGGAAAATGAACCATAATATTAAACAAAATTTTTATATTTAATGCCTGGAATAATAATTTATAATACATTTATATGAACAATCATTTATACTAATGGAATAATTTTTATAATACATTTATTCACAGTATTTATACCCAATAATTCACACACCACCGACAAAAACTAAAATTAATTTGTACAGTATTTTATTACAAATGAATGCCAAAATTTTACAAGAAAAGAGAAGGAACAAAAAGATTTGAATACACACAGGATGAGCTCATAAAGGCTTTACTTTACATCCATGATGACACGAGTACGAGAAACCTCAAGGTTTCACCGTCATATTGGCTACTCTTTGGATAAGAGTGACGAGCAAGAAAGAACTCCAGGTTGATGTGGAAGACGGACAGAAGAGGATAATGACGCAACATCTGACTCTACTTGAGGACCAAGCTGGTTTGCAAAACACAGGAATTGAGACGGTTTGTACAGGCCTACATAAACTAAAAAAAAAAAAAAAATATATATAGTACGAGCCTTTAAAAACAACCAACCGAGCACAGAATTGGCACGCAACAAGAATATTTTGTCAGTCAGAAAATGGCAACATAAGTAGGCATTTGTGAGGAAATGGTAAAATATTTTCAAATACTGAAAACATTCCAATGAATATTAAACCTGATAAATAGTCAAATATGGTAAACCAATCCCCAACTGATGACCCTGGAACAAAACGACTAATATTTGGGAAGGGATGCAAAAGAACAGTCAGTCATAAATAAGTCCAAAACTTTTCTCCATAATGTTTGCGGCCACATCAGCTAGAAATTTACTTCCCCCTTTGTTGCGTACAAGGGTGGGACACTTTTGGACTCTCAACTACAAGTACAATTCCTCAAAAAGTGGATAGTTTGATGGGAAGTAGTTTTTTTTTTTTTGACTACATAAAACAGTTGTTGCTCCATATTTTAGATATGCATCTGGAGATGGGGTAAATATTTTTAATAGGGGATAATCTTCCATCGCACATGTCGATGGAAGGGGTGGAATATTATTGCAAAACAACAAGTTGGCCTTACTACCCCTAATTCCACTTGCTTTCTACAACTTGATGTCACTGTATTCCATCCGATGAAGGTAGAATGGAAGAAAATTTCAAGAAACTGGAGAATTTACAACTTTAACAAGAGTCTATTTCCCCCTTTTTTAAGACAACATGCATCCCCAAATTACAAAATAACATCACCTCTGGCTGTGGTTGCAGGATATATCCTTCTAAGACAGTAAAGTCATCAACGAAAAGATTAAGCGCAGATGTGTCCTCAATTCATTAAATTTATTAAAAAAACAAGAAAGAAAACCAAAATTTGAAAGAAAAAGAGAGGAAGAGGAATCTCCTTGAGAGATTTGTCAGAGAGGTCTCCCTACCTAACACAGAAACCTATAACTTACTATCAGAAGGACTACAGTACCTGTACCAGAACTAAATGAAGAATTGCCAGACACACACGATTATGACCTGGTTGAGTACCCAGTAATAACACAAATATTCAACCCTATTACTATGTGGGAAAAATTCTTGAATGGATATGCTTTATGTAGTGTAAAATTTTTTGAAAAACTTACCAAAAAAGGACTCGCAAGTTATTGACTTTCAAGAAGCCAGCTGCGGAAGACATAAGTGTTGTGGAAGATGCGCATCTCCTTCAAAAGTGGGATGTGAACGATATTAGAAGAGGTATTTTCTATTGATCTTTAGCAATATAAATGTTCTTTTAGGCCTCGGAATCGAAAATTATTTTGTCATCATCCTATCCCTAATTCTAATAGATGATTTTATGTCTGTAAAACATCCTCCTGGTTTTTGTGTCAGGATGTTTAATAAGCAAATGTCTTTTAAGTAGTATTACGAATAAATCCTTAGTCACCTCGTCACATTTGAATGGTTTTGTGTTTTGTTTTTTGTTAAACTCTTTTATTAAGGGTATATATATTTTCTTTATGGGGGTTGTTCGAGTTAAACCTCAATCCTAAGAATTAACCCTCATAATTTCCCTTTCTTTGGTGTCTCATCGATACCCCAGCACAGTTCTTAGTATGCTTAAACTCTTCTTGATTACTGTCATACTCAGCTCCAGTGTGGATACCTTTACCGGGAGTCTCTCGAGATGTTTTTCTAGGCTCTTTTTTATTGTTCCCGAAGCACCCACAATCACTGGAACTATTTCAATTATATCTATGTTCCACAATCTCCTTAGTTCATACTTTAGCCTTTGGTATTTGAGTTCTTTTTCCCTTTCGTAGGCCGAGACTCTTCCATCCCACGGGACTCCGACCTCTACGATCCAGCATTTGTTCTCAGTTTTGTTATGGATGACTATATCTGGTTTTGTTATGAGTGACTTGTGCGTCGGTTGGTATATTGTAATCATATAGTATTAAGACTGTTGTTTTCCTCTATATTGTTTGGGTTATGTTCCCAGTGGTTAACTGTATTTACTTCTATTTCAAATTTTCTGCATAATCTATAGTGGATCAGTCTGCAAATGTTGTTGTGTCTTTCTGTGTATGTGCCCTTCAGCAGCAAAAACTCACATCCAGATAATATATACAGATTCCGACCATTCATTGCACATTCTGCATTTGTCCGTTATGTTTTGCCCTTCTATGTGCTTTTTGAACCAGTTGGTCCTGAGGGCCTGATCTTGGGCTGCTAGGATGGTTCTTTCGTCTTCACTTTTTAGCCATCCTTTTATCATCACCTCATTTGATTTGTAAGTGTCAATGAAAGCTTCATCAGTATGTTTTATGGTGTTTCGCAAATGTGATTTTCCATTGTTCCAGGTTTGCTTCTTCTCTCTTCTCTTTGTATGTCATCTTAGCATTCTTTATTTCTCTCCAAACTTTCATTATTTCTGACTTCTCCATCAAATCTCGCATCTCTTAGATAGTCATTCATTTTTTTTATAATTGATGTTGTAGAACATCCTCCTGGTTTTTGTGCCCAGGATTTTTAAATAAGCATATGTATTTTTAAGTTGTCTTTACGACTAAATCCATGGTCACACACAACACATTTGAATCGTTTTGTTTCACTATGGGTAGGAATATGTCTTTTTAAGCTGTCTTTACGATTACATTCGAAGCTACATTTAGAACATTTAAACTGTTTTGTGTCACTATGTTTTAACATATGTCTATTTAATAGTCTATTATGATAAGTTTTTATATGTACAAGGTGACATTTCAGGTTCTGCAACTCCGTGCTTCTTCATATGATTTTAAACATTCTATGATTACGTGATAGTCACATTCAGAACATTTAAACATTTTGTTACAGTGTTTGGGTTCATTTGTTCATCATACTGTGTTTGAGTATATGGAGTTTTTAAGTTGTGTTTATCATTACATTTATAGTCGCACTCAGAACATTTAAACATTTTGGTTCACCAAGTGTGTAAGCATATGCCTTTTTATATTTTTATAATTACTTTCATAACTACAATCAGAACATTTAAACAGTTTTATTCCACTGTGTATCAATAAATGTTTTCAGGTTACTCTGTCATTAGTATTAAAAGTTACAATCAGAACATTGGAACAGTTTTTGTGTCAAGTGGTGATTGGGTATATGGAGTTTTCAAGCTGTATTTATTATTACATTCATAGTCGCACTCAGAACAATTAAACATTTTGTGCAGTGTGTGTAAGCATAATAGTTTTTAAGCATTTTTATAATTGCACTGCTAACTACAATCAGAACATTTAAAAGTTTTATTTCACTGTGTTTCAATAAATGTCTTTTCAGATGAGCATATGAGTGGTATAGCTACAATAAGAACATCTAAGTAATTTATTACTATTATTGTTTACTACGTATATGATTTTTAAGTAGCGTTTGAAATTACATTCGTAGCTACAATCAAAACATTTGAACAGTTTTGTGTCAGAGTGTTTGAGACATATGAACATTAATTTTGATTTAAGATTACATTCATAGTCACACTCGGAACCCATTTAAACAGCTTGTGTCACGGTGCTGGAACATGTGAACATTAAATATTTCTTTGATTACTTTCATAATAACACTCGGAACATTTAAATAATTTTTGTCTATGAGTAAGAATATGCATTTTTAAGTCCCTTTTCATATTGCTTTCATAGCTACAAAGAAAGCATTTAAAAACTTTGTGTCACAGTGTTTAAGCATATGCTTATTTAGGTACTTTTTAGCACACATTCATGGCACAATAAGAACATTTAAACAATTTTGCTTCACTGTGTTTAACATATGACTTTTTCTCCTTTACTAATGGATACATAACTGCATTAGCACATTTAAATTTCTTACATTTTTTAAGATAAATTATCTGATTTTTAAAGTCCTTATTACAATCTAAGTCTGAACTCGAAGAGTTTTTAATGTTAGAATTTTCTCTTTCATTGGTTTCTTGACCAAAATTTCCAACACTTTGGTAATTTGCAGACTCGCTCTGCTCGTTGACTTCCAAATATTTCTGGAAGGAGAAAATTTTTACAATTAAAAATAATAATACTGCAAATATTTTTAAAACAAAATGCTTGATTGGAAATACATCAAACAATTAAGTTACTTGCTAATAATCTGGAAAATGTGTTACTTATGAATGGTGATGAAAGGAACAATAAATATATTCTTCCGAATTTTGTTCGTTTCAAAGGTTTCAAGGTTTGGCAATAAAATAGAAAAGCAATAATACCCACCAGCTATAGCTTATAATATATTTGTAGTTTTGAGGAAAAAATTCAGGCTAACAACTGAAATACTATATTTTAAATTATACATGTTGATTAAATTGGTTTTATATTCTCTACAATTTCAGATGAAGGTGTTGATGGATTGACAATTGGATCAAAGGAGAAAAATCGTTAAAGATAAGTGGGATGGCTCAGACAATAAAGGTTGCTTGAAATTGTAGTGTAGTGATTAGGTATTCTATATACCAATAAAGTATTCTATAAATTATTCTAACATATATTTTACTTTTTAAAGGGACTTGATGTATAATATATATGTTTAAGAGTGTCCACGGCTTTAGTTTACTTTTTTCATTATTTCTTCTAATTAAATTAAGTAGATATTAATAATAAAATAAAAATATATACGTCAGTCAAAATCGTAATATTGAATTAATAACAACTGCCCAGAAAGTGACTGTGAAGTTTCCAGTCTATTATTACAATAAATTCAGTGTTATTTATGGCCATATTTAATGCTGTTTGTTTAGTAAAATAGACTATCTCCATTTTGACGTCTTCATAAAGTAAAAGGTATTTTATTTATTCTAACATTCTAATTCTCATATTTATAGGGTAATAAGGTCTAAATATCACCTTAGATATTAAGCTATTAATTCACATGCAGTTATTTGGGTAAAATTAAATACGTATATACTTTAAAACTACAATGTATTCTGCAAATATGCTACCAATTCACCATTGCTATAATAACTCACACTTGTGGCTAATCAGATAAGAAAGATCTGATTCATAAATGTATAATACTTAATAACATATGAAACTTTTTACCATGAAAAAAAAAACTATGAAAACATTTATTCCTATAAAATAGTACAGTAAAATTCCCTTTTTATTACTATATCATATTTACTATCATTTGATGTAATGGAATCTAAAGTATGCATATTCATAATGAAGGGTGTGTAAGAATAAAAGGGGTCGAGAGTGAAGGGTTTAATATTAATAGTAGAGTGAGGAAGGGATGTTATGTCTCCATGGTTATTTGATTTGTATATGGATGTGTTGATGTAAGAATTTAAGTAGGATTGAGATTGATGGAAGGTGACCTGCCTATTATACGCAAATGATTCTGTTTTGCATGGTGAATCTGAAGAAAGATTGAGAGGATTGGTAGAGGGCTTTGAAAGTAAATATGATGGTAGTGTTGGGTGAAAGAGGGTCCGTGGTGTGAAATCATGTTGAATGGTGAGCAACTGGAACAAGTATAAGTTTAAATATTTAGGCTATATATTGGATTAAAAAAAGAATGGATGATGCAGAGTGTAGTAGGAAAGTTTTGAGTGGTAGGAAGGTGACTGTTCCAATTAAATGTTTGGCGAGTGCAAGGGGATTAAGCCTCGAGCGTGCTAGGGTTCTGCATGAGAGCATGTTGAACGGGTGTTAACGTATAGTAGTGAACTATGGTGTTTAATAATAGGCTAGATCTAAGGTCCAGCCTGTTCAGATGGATGATCTTAGGGGCGTGTCAGGTGTGAGAAGAATTGATAAAATGAGGAATGAGTGTTTTAAGGAGCGATGTAGTGTGAAGGAATAAGTCAATGAGAATAAATGAGTGTGTATTAAGATGGTTTGGTCATATGGAAATAATGGATGATCGTCGGTTGGATAAACGGGTGTACGCAGGTGTGTGCTGGGAATCAACCAGCTGGGTTGAGTCAGTTAAGAGTGTCTGAGGGAAAGGAATGTGGACTTGTCACAAGCCAGAAGATTGGTGCATAACAGGACTAAATGGAGTGGTTTTGTGAGGGCCTGGCCTATGTGATGAACATTGACGAGATACCACAGTGGGTGGGTGTCGCTTCAGGGCGTTTTCTGGCCGTGACGGTCTCTCACTTAAGGGATTCAAAGGAGGTTTTGAAGTGGGCTTTCTTCTTCGACTGACGTTATGGTATTATTGGTTCCGGTGCATGTTTGCTCACCCCACTCCCAGTCTTAGGTAAGCAAGGAGCAACTGATGATTATGATTTACTTTCATTTTTTTAATATATTTAAAAGTAGAAATGAAAATGATTATAATTATTAGAATTGTAATTGTTTTCTTCTTCTTCTTCTTATCATCTTTTGATAATTATTGTTGTCGCCGCCCGAATGTATATGTTCCAGACATTAGAACTAAGAGATTCTTTTTCAAAGAAGAAATTAGAAGTGTTTTAATAACTTTTTTATTTTTCGATATTTTACATAGTTTTTCTTTCCAGCGATATAAGAGATTGATTACATATAAATTGATTCAAGGTTTGAATTATATTATGCACATTACCACAAAGTGACTTAATAACTCATAATACACTTATTTTTTTGACCACTTAGCTTTAGTAATCAGAAATGCACAAATATATATATTTAATTGAAGTAAAAATAATATATTAGTTATATAGTGCTAAATATAAGGTAGACGAATCGATGCAGGATTTTAAAAAGAACTATATATGGATGTGTTGATAAAATATTATAATTCCAAATTTGTATTAATCTACATCCATCTCCACTAATCGTTGTATGAGCAGGCCAACAAAATAAGGGGTCCAATACGAGCATTGCTTTTATATTAAGCCTCACTATACTAGCAAGTTCTTGGTAACTAGTATTTTCTTAAGCAGCACAACACATATTATTCTCGTAGATTCAAGACATGATCTATACTCTTCCAATAGAATAGTAACAATTTTTGTTTCACTATAGCTTAAGTTCTAACCTACTTTCTCTTATTAACTATGATTGGCATATGACCAAGTCATTTATGAGCGATAAAAATTCCTTAACCGTCTAATTTCTTATTTTATCCTACACGAAGAATGCCAACTACTGTCGCTTTCTAACACCAACGTCAACTTATTGCTTCCTTATCTTCTGAGCAAACGGTCACTTATTCGCTACTAATGTATATCATTGTGTTAATCTTTATGTTCGCATAAGATTGTGTACATAGATAATAATTATCTCGACTCGGTTAATAAAGATTAAAGTTAAGTTCATATTAATGTCCATTATAACTAAATTTATTTTTAAGGATGCTTTATCATTATTTAATGTTCCTGTATTATTTCTCCACTGTTATGTCATGATTGTGCTAGTATGAAACACGATTACATATATTTTACTATTGGATGTTTATTGAATATGCTAATATAATGAATATAATTAAGTGTAATAGTAATTTGGTTAATTAGTAATTTATTTTTTATATTATAAACAATAATTAATTTGTTTTGAGCAATATAAAATTGCCAAGACCAATAATATTTAACTTTGTATTTTTTATATTTCATGAATGACTGAATTATGAAATGTGATAATTCTGAAATAATTAAAATTTTGTAGCATATTTATATAATATCACGTTTTAAACATAATGGTATAATTACAAAATCTTTAATCTTTAAAAAATTGTTTTTTTTAGGACTAGAAGCTTTATATTTAAATCACTTTCATTATTAATATCACTTTAATCAACCAAATTCAAATAATAATATGGCCTTTTTTGAAGTATTTATTAGTAACGGAAGAATTGAATAATAACGGTGTGTTATTAACTTTTAAGAGCAAGAGTTTCATATCCTAACTTATCAAATTCCCACATAGAGAAGAAGTATACATAATGTCGTTTTAACTTAACTGTTTTAAGTAATGTCAATGAAGCAATAATGCATACTGCATGTTAATTATGGGATGAGAAAACCGGGTGCTTTAAAAACTATTCTTGAAGCGTTCTTTTTTTGGGGACGTGGTATGGTCCAGTTAGGTTAGAGCTATCTCGTTATTTGTTAAACATATAACTTATAAGCGTAGAACGCGGTGTCCAAAATGTTGAATTAACCCGAGAACTGATCGGATATAGAGTAAAATTCCTACAGGAAAATCATTGTCTCATTTAAAAACGCAATATTTGGCCCTAATATTTTATTGAACTTCGTATGTAGCAATTGTCTAATGCATTTATGTATAATATACAATATCCATAATTGTTGTTACATTTTTAATATAATATATCTTTTTGAATAATTTATATTATTAACTTTCTTTCACTGTACTGTCCCTTTCCTTACTTTTCTTGGACACCGTTTAAATGACTCTCAGAAATCCACCAATTCATCTACAAGAGGCAGTACGTAAAAAGAGTTATCTTTCATAATTGAAACCTATTTCTTCACTGTAAATTATATTTTTTTTTCTTTTATATTAAATATAATTTATTAATAATAATATAATGTTAAATTTATTATATAATTACTTAAATATTTATAACAGTTTAACATATATAATAAATATATATATATTATTATTATATATAATTATATTTAATATATATATATATTTATATTATAAATTAATAATTATTATATATATATAATATTATATATATATATATATTAAATTATTTATATATATATATTATATATATATTATTATATATATATATAATACTATTATATATATATATATATATAATATATATATAATATATATTATATTATATATATATAATTCTTTCAAAAATGATATATAAATACCTTATAAACATTTCCATATAAAGTTAAAAGATATAATTTATAATATTTATTTTGGTTTTACCTATTGCTACCCAATTATTGAAAAAAAATTTTTGAAAAAACCCAGGCAAAATAGCGGTTTTTTCCAAGTGCGGTTTTTTTTTGAAAAAAAACCGGGTGGGGTTTTTCCGGGTCGGGCGCACTCATGCCAACCCTGATTAAGGAAGGTTTAAATTTGAAAAAAACATTTACATATTGATGTACTTGAAATTTGGATTTTCAGTACTTCCCAAAAAGCCTAAATTTGGCCCTTCCCCGTTTTTTTATATATATATATATATTATATATTTATATATATAATATATATTATATATATATATATATATATATATATATATATATATATATTAAATATATTATGCGATGTGTTAGACATGTATTATAATAATATATATATATATATTATATATTTATATATATATATATAATAATATATATATATTCTGTATGTCATGCATTTGTTTCAAATACTGTTAATGTATTCTAAAAATAAAACAAATGGCAATGAACATTTGCTTATTATAGGGAAATTACTGATACTTGATAAACGAAGAATACCGATCCAGCAGTAATCGAAGGATTTTAAGTTATCAGTAATTAAAGAAATATAATATGACTTTTTTTCGATCCTTGGAATAAGGGTTTTTAGAGCTGAGTATACTGTCAATGCGTATATATATTTTTTAATATTGTAATAACAAAATGGCTTCCCATTTGGAGTATTTTTAGAATTATATAGCAGAACCTCTATATCTCAGATTTTTATAAAATCTACAATAAAATCAAAAAAAATATGAATAAAAAAACAAAAATAAGTAACCCAACCTTAAAAAAAAAGTTAAGCCTCCGCAAAGTTTAAAACTTCCATAAGCTTTTCTTATACACCAACTGATGAAACTGCATTTTATCGCATTAAATATGTCTTGGGTGAATAAGAAACAGTGAGGCAAATTTATAAAACTTTATGCTCAAAACCTAAACTAAATTAATTGTAGAATATTATTCTAAAAAGATTGAATTTTAAAAATAATCAATGTTTTGATATGAAGAATATAGACAGTAAAAAGCCACAATGGGGCTTATCGAGATTGTTCCAGTCAACCCAACAGACCAATCACCAAACCAACATTTCATATACCACAAAGGGTTAATAGACTAATATATGCAGAGGGGTTCCACCCCGATTTTTATTAAAATCGTAGGATATACCCTAAAAAAATAATAGTGAAGAATAATGAAAAAAGAAAATCGTCGCTCTCTTTAGGAAAAAAAGTTACAGCCTCCATGTTTTTTAAAAAATCCCAAAAAAAAAAAAAAAAAGGATTTTCTTATATATTTTTTTTGTCAATCACAGGATATCACTAAAAAAATATAATAAGAAGCTTAAAAAATTAAACGATTTAAGTCTTTAGAGAAAGTTAGAGCCTCTCAAATTAAAATTTCCAAAAGGCTTTCTTAAAAAAAAAATAGTGGGCTCGTGCTCGTTTTAAGGCATCCTAGTTCAGGTGATAAGATTTGTTAAGTGTACATAGATTTCTCTGTGTATACCTTACAAAACCTATCATAACCTGAGCTAGAGGCGTTTTCGACTTTAATTTATGATCAAAATTAAAATGAAAAGTCTATTTGTTTAGCAACTTGAGAGGCTGTTACTTTTTTTTCTTAAGATACGGATGATTTTCTTTTCATTATTATTTTTTTAGATTATACTGGGATTTTCATAAAAATAGGGGGTGACACTCTCTGCACTACTATTACCCCCAAAGCACCATGGTGTCAATAACTATACAATATAGAATACACACCAAGCCTAAAACATGTTCATGCAATCCACAAAGCACTCTAAGGCTTGTCATAACTTACAACTATATATTTTTTACAAAATTCGAGACTTATATGATTTATTATATATAAAGATATCTTATATTATTCCAAAATTACATTACTAAACTCTAATTAATATAAAAATCTATAATAGCGTTCACTTCAAAAAAACAAAAATGGTAAACTAATAAATTCGATCATTAATGGCATTATCAGTCAACTTGAAAATATCGATTCAATTGCTACTGTAAACAGTAATCGATGGTTACAATATCGATTTTATTATAGAAAAAAATAGGAAACAATAATCGATGGTTACAATATTGATTTTATTACAGAAAAACAATATTATCGATACCTACTCGTTCCCCAGAGCCAGGAAGAAGCCAACGAAATCAAAAATGGAAAGTGTAAAATTAAAATTTTCACCCAAAAAAAGTGTGAAAACCGCCTTAATTTCATAAATCAGGATATACCTTTTTTTCGAAGGAATATAATACAAAACATTAAGATATTCAAGAAAAAAGACTTTATCGGGACAGTGAAAATGTCCCGACAAATCACGTGCTGTCCCGGTCACGCAGGTGTGTATCGCTATGACTGTCCCGATAACGTAAGTAAGCTACACACACACACACTCACGCACACACATACACACACACACCAGGTTCATTAAAATATACACTGTTTAAACATATCAAATAAGTCTTTTGTATAACATAAATATAATTTATTAAACATTTATGTTTTAGTAAACACGTACATTTATATTATTACTCATTCATTATAACTAAAATTATTCAAAGTTTCTAAAACTTCTATAATAAATCATTATCTTTGACAAAGAATTTATTATTATTATTAACGTTAATATCTGTTTGCTATAAATTTAGCCTTCTTGTAAAATAATTTTTTAGCTTTTCTAAATTCTTATTAGTTACACACATTTCAAGCACCCTAAAGAAAAAATCATACTCGTTAAGGCAAGACCTTAGTCAGCCCCTACACCGAGGCTATACCACATTTGTTCTATTGATTACCGCTTTAAAATCAGTCTTAGCATGTATAATATAAAATAGCAAAAATAAGTTCTTCTCTGTTAACATATCATGTATTTTATTGAAATCATTCTAGTTTTATTTAAAAATACAATTATTATACTTACATTATATTATTCATTCAATGTTAAACAAATAAAATTATATAAGTGGATTTTGTTTTAAATAGAGTTTATAGGAAACTATTAAGAGTGTTATGTAATTTATTATTATTATGATTATAATAAAGGTTCTTTTTCTTTTTATCATTTATTTTTTTAGATATTAATAAACATATATATTTATAATTATATTAAACTTATATTTAAAAAATATTATGAATAGTATATTGATTATTTTAATTAATTTAATTTAGTAATTAAATGATATTAAATATATTATTATTTATAATTTATATTATTATATTTATATTATTATATATAATTTATTAGTTATATTTTATATTAATTTAATATTATATTATTAATTATTATATTATTTTAATATTATTGATTTAATTTACGAAATTAATAAACATTTATACAAATTATTTTGTTTTATTAAAGAAAATATTTATATTTAATTTTATAATATATTTTATATTTAATTTATATAATATATATTAGTTATATATATTATATTTATAATTATATATATATATTATTATTGATCGTATTAGAGAGATTAACATTTCAATTCTTTAGATGTCGTAAGACATCGGACATAAATATGTTAATACACTATTATAATACCGAACAAACACAAATTCTCTAAATTACACAAATTCAACGCTGCAAAACTCCTTCTCATATATGATATGAAAAAAGACACATTTCTCTGAGAGCGGAGTCATCTACTATTAGTATGGTTCAATAAGATAAATAATAGTGTCGTAATGTCTGATAATTGAATTATACAATTAGTCTATGTATTTATGTTTTTCAATCCATATTACTCTATCTAAAATAACCTAAACTGTATATTAAATTATTCAATATATTAGAGCTATTATTATTGTGCTATTTATAAGACTAAACTAATAAGAATGTTGTGAGAATCAATAGGTAACGGATTTCCTAATTCTATTGTTAATACTGACACATATATAATCAAGGAAATATCTCAATAGATTAACTATGCTTTATTAAACACATTCCTAAGCAGGACAGGGACAATGGGTTGGTTTTAGTCCACTTTGTGTCTTGACCATGTTAGTGTAAATGGTGAATTGCTTCTTTCTTGGTTGAGTGGTCGGTTTAGTAAATCTATCTCTAATAATGACCGGACATGGTATTGGGTCGAGAATTTATTTGTGATCTATTTTGATTTTCGCAGAGTTAGCGCTGGACTTGAAGGAAGGTTAAGACACAATGCCTGCTAGGGTTATGAGATATACATCTGTGTTTAGCTTCCTTATTATATATTCATAGTCCCGCATTGGATCCTCGCATGAGATTCCTGTCTTGACATTAAGCGACATAAAAAAAGTACATCGCTGAGGTACAGTCTCTGCGTTCAAATTTGCGTATTCTCTTAATACATGAAGAATTGAAAGGTCATATCTATTGTTTAACATATGTAGCTAAAACAAACCTAATTCCTTTTTTTGCGTTGAGCTACTGAAATGTTGCTAGAAAGGTTAGTTTACACACTACTATTGGCACGAGACTTATCGAGGTGCGCACGAAATATAGTGTACTGGACTATACGAATGTTGATCAATTCTTCCAATTTGGTAGCGAGTCACTCTGGGTACTTGGCTGGAGTGTAGTTCTTATTCAATCCGCGATAATTTTGCTTGTAGTTCTTGTTCTGAAATTTGGAAGTCACGGGCTCAAATTCTCTTGTCTACCTATAGTGGGTAATCTCTGACCAAGTTGATTGTCCTTATATTGGCCGTCATCATGACCCCATGTTCTTGTAATAAAATCAACATTGTCCTTTCTTGTTTCTTTATAATTGGGGTCACCTAATGCGCCAGTTGCTTGTTCTTTATAATAGTCACGTAACCCAAGTTGCTGTTCCTCTAACTTGCCGGTTCTATGATCAGTTTTGTTTAATGTATCATATATATTATTGGCGTAATACTCCTATTTTGCCTCGTTTCTTTTTTTTTGATCATGAACGATTTATTTTGTTTTTTTCTATAATTGGCACGCTCATCTACAGGTTAAAACCCTGTCATTTATTATCACAATCTAAAATTTGCGACAGATTTAATGTATCATCACTCGATTATTTTGACATTATCTTTCTTAGTCGAGTTACGACGATAGTAATATGCTGAGACGAAGTAGATCGCTGCCCTTCAGTGCTCTTTCTTTTCATTTGTGGCGTGTGAGTTAACACCTTTGCAAACGACGACTATCCGAAAGACCATGCAGTTTGCAATGACGTTTCTCATTGGGAGTATGAGACCTGAATTAATATCAGTTGGTTTTCGTTATCATTTACGGCTCTAAATCACGATCATCTCCATCCTGTATACTATGAGATTTAGCTAGATGTATATAGCCTTTTCACTAAGTAAATTTTTACTTATCTAACAAAAATGACCCTGGCCATTTTTCTATGATTACTTGAAAAGGCATACTTTGATTAATTCAATATTCAATGGAGGATGGGAGTTTTTACAAAACCTTTCACTGCGTTGGGATTTAAGAGTAGGCAACGATTTTAGCAGTCTTTCTACCTAACGTTAGAGTACCTTATTATATATGATCTTGTCAGTAACTCATTTAGTATTTATATACAGTTCTTATTGAGCGGATCACAATGTCTCGAAGCCTTTTTGTACATAGATACAGAGAGGTGCGTTCGGGTCAGTCGTGAGATAGTGTGCTGTATTTACGTCGTTCGTTATCAATCTTCAATTATCGTAGTGGGCTCACCATACCATCCCGCCCGGCTTTGCATACTATTACCGATATATATATCTTGTACACTGATTTCTTGTATGGCTTTGTCACTTCATAGATACAATGGTGACTCAGGGGGAAGGAGCTTGGTCAGAGGTTGATTTCTGGAGCGTCTAGCTTCATAGGATAGCACAATTTGGAGCGAGGGGTGGTTAATTGGACGCACACTGGAGATAGCTGTGAGGTTAAGGCTGCGCTATTGTATATCACCTTTTTCTACTCTACAAATCAAATACAAAGGCCGATAATGGATTCTTGGCTAGTAGAGAATGAAGGAAGCCGCACAGATAGTTGGTGAGGTATGGTTGTTATAGCAGTTCTGTCGATTTGGTCTATGTACGTGTAATAACTTTCTCACCGGATGGGATGATAAATCTCGCGGTCTTATTCTTCCTGAGATTTTGGGTGGTCAGCTTGTCACTTGTTAACCTTCTGGGGATTTACTAGTCTTGGTTCAAGGGGTTCTAATATATTTGGGGGCTTGGGAGTTGCTTGGTTCTTGGTAAAGGGGAAGTGCACCACGGGATTTATCCTTGGTTCCCTCAACGATTCCTTTTTGTTCTCTTGAAGTATTTTGGGTCACTCCTAACCCCATTTGTAACGCTTATGTCTTGTACGTTGCGGATCACGGAACCCAGCTTCTTGTATTTTAGATTGTTCCTCTTTCTTGTTTCTTATATATGGCGGGGGGGTCATCCTTGACCCATTGCTTTGTTCTTTATAATAAGTGAGTCCACATTGTATCCCATTAGTTTTGCTTGGTTCTTTTATATTATGGGTCATGTGACTCGCAGTTTGTTATTGCAAGTTGATTGAAGTTGGGTCACTGACCAGTTGTCTGTTTCTTTTTTTTTATGAGTTCTATTGGTTTCAAATTTCGGGGGTCATTGATGAACCCTATTATCTGTTTCTAAACTTAATAATGGGGTCCGTATATCCCCATTTCCTATTTTATATTGGGGGTTAACATGACCCTATCGTTTGTACTTATCATGTTATTTTTGAGTGTACTTAACTTTGGTAAACGTACAGCTGCTAACAAGTCCAGTTGGCCAATACAAACAATAAAATCGTTATCAGTCATATGTTATGTACCGTTAATTATTATATATTATATCTTACTATAGATATTATATATTAGATATATCATATTATATATATTATATATAGTTAATATATGATATTATTATTCGTAGTTAACTTATGGGTATTGAGGTTGTGCTCAGGGTATATCGTTTTACTTTCCGCTATCTCCTGTTATCTTAACGGATATTAGTGTTTTTCCGGGATTTTTTCAGTTTGGCTTGGGTTATTAAAGTAGATACTTAGAGGTGAGGGTGCAGACGATGGTGTTAGGCACTTATGGAAGTAATGGATATGAGAGTGATAATCGTGCCCACCTATTAGTATTTCTCGGATATTGGTTTTGTGAGTGCGAATCTTGAAGAGTTGTTTGAAGATGATTTGAAAATGCTATATGGCTGAGGGTGTTGTCAAATAGATGTTGTCATCTTTTCTAATTTGGGTGAGTCTGTGCAACTGGTTAACTTTATGGATTTTAGTTCTTTCAGTTTCTATTAATTTTGCTTGTCGAGTTGTTTCTTGAAATTTGAGTGCACGATGCCCAATATTCTTGGTTCTTCAAATATTGGGTTATAACTCTAACCTCCCATTGATTGTTCGTTCTATATTTGTCACGGACTCTCAGTTGCTTTCTGATAACTATATCATTTATTTTGGTCAGCTTTCTTGGTTCTTTATATTGGGTCACCTTTACCGCAGTTGCTTGTTCTTTCATATAGGTTCAACTGTGCTACCCCAAAGCTTCTGTTTCTTTATATATGGGGGAGGGGTGCATGTTGACTGCAGGTTCGGTTTGTCTTTATATTACAGGCGGTCACTACCTCCATTGCTTAGTTGTTAATGGTTTAGACTATCAGTTTTGTTTCTTCAATATTGGGTCAGGTGAACTCCAGCTCTCCTTGTTTCTCAAAAATTGGCGGTTTATACGCATTACATCCATTTACCTTTATCTTATAGTTGGTAGGACAAGTTACATGACCTAAGTTGCCTTTGTCTATCTTTAATTTTGTGTATTAATAATTTTACATTAGAAACGAAATATAAAAGCAGTTGCCAGATACATGGGAGATAATATATGTGTTAATGTATCAAATTTGCTATATTTACTATAGGTATATATATATCTAATAACTCATTATTACTACCAGTCATGAGTAATACTATTTCCCGATTATTTTACTTGAGACGTATTAATATATTTAATTTACTATGAACTACTAGAGGTACAGCTGTATGGACTAGGTATACGGCGTTACTACACCCCGCTTCTCCGGGGTTACTAAGGGAATAGTTGATGTTTCACGGGATTTATCGTAGTGGTCTGGGCGGGTTATGAAGAACTTGAGATAGGGTGGCTGAGAGGATGGTGTTAGAATTTGGAGAAGAAAAGAGTTGGAAACGTGCCTACCTATTTATCCGATGATTTGGTTTTGTGAGGCGAACCTGAATGAAAGTTTTAGATTGATGGGTAGAGGATTTGGCACGGTGTGTAAGAAGAGGGGTTTGAACTCTTCTAATTTGGGTAGCTGTGCACTGATAACTTGATCTTCGAAGGTGAGCCTGGAGGTGGAGGCGGGTTGTGATGTCCTCTGTTTCCTGCAGAGAGAACAGCTTAGAGTGCGGACCACCGCAATACTTTTCGGTGTCCGCATGGGGAGGACCGCTTTGTTGCACCTCCGTTCTCCGTATGTCAGGTGCTGTTTCATTTCGGCGCTTGTCCTCCGTAATTGAACAACGTCCTCACAATCTCTTACTGATGATCTATCTGTTGGGATTGTGAATTCCAACATTCAGTTTCTTTACCTGCCCATCTACACAGGTCATACAGGGTTGCATGTCAGTATTTATTCGTAAAATGGGCTTACCCACCCCACTTATTTCTTTCATGGCCTTTATAATTTGTGCTTTTTGTGTTGCTCTTGTTCTTTAAATTATCACTCCCAAATTCCCTTTTCTCAATATGCGGTACACCCGACCCATTTTGGTTCTTTAATCGGGTTCACCTCACACTCGTAGTCATTGGGTAATTCTCACATTTCATTTCATATTCTTATATAATTGGGGCTTGGGCGTCACGCTATGACCACTTTCTTAGTTCTTTATAAATAGGTCAGGGGTGACCAAGCTTGGCTTGTTCTTATTATTATATTGGGTCATGGGTTGACTCAGTTTGTTTGATCTTTATATTTTGGGTCAGGGGTCACCTGACCCGAGTTGCTTGTTCTTTGGGTTTCATCAAAGTATTTTTGGGTTTTCTCATAATGTGGATGTCAGGTGACACCCAATTATCTCTTCTTAAATAAAGGTTACTGACGTTACCCATTCCTTATTCTTTATATGGGGGGTTACATGTACCCTAATTGCTTCTTCTTGTATTTGGTGTTTAATAATTGGCAGAACGAAATACAGAAAGCCAGTTGCCAATACATCGGAGATTATATATTATAATATATATATATATATACTATAAAAAAATATATATATATATATCCCTTTTTATAGAGCGTATATATGTAAATAATAGCTGGTATATTATTTAATTTATTATTTCTATTTTATAATGGTATCCCATTAGTACGGTTAATATTAGTAGTATTCATACTAATTATATTATACATAGACTTTCTACGGTGTCGCGTGGTCTATCGAGGTGGGGGTCAGGGTAAACGGTTACTTCATCCGCTTTGATCTCTTCCGGGGGTTATCTGGAACGAATATAGCATGTCTTTTCAGAATTATTATATCTTTAGCTGGGGCGATTATTGGAAGAGAACAGTATGATGGATGCATGTATATGGTTTAGCAATGTGAGGCGTAGATGAATTCGGAAGTATGAGTCACACTGTCAACTACCTATATTCACACCGGATCGACTTTGTATTTTTGCGTGATGCCGAAACTACTGAAGAAAGTTTGAAGATGACTTGGTAGAGGTGATTTAGCAGGCGTGGTGGCTTGAAAACTAGTCTCTAATCATCTCCCGTAATCTTTAGTAGCTGTGCACTCGGTAACTTTGATGTGATTTATTCCTGTTCACAACAGGTCTATAATTTTTGCTTGTAAAGTTGCTTGTTCTTGAAATTGGAGTCAACGCTGGCCCAATCTCCTTGTTCTCATATTGGATAACCCTACCGCCAGTTATCTGTTTCTTATAATTGCGTGTCACGGACCTCCAGTTCTTGTAAAGAACATTATCTTTCTGAGGTGCTTTAAAAATTATATTTCTATCTACCTATGTTGCTTTGTTCTGTATATAAGGGGGTCGCTCCTCCGTAGCTGCTTGTTCTTTATATATGTGCGTCATGTGTCTACAGGTCATGTTTAATTCTTATATTGTCGGCGTTCACCCTGACCCCAGTTTGCCTTGTTCTTTGTTTATCAGTTTTTTGTTCTTCATAGTTGGGCTGTCAGGAACACATTAATCTTGTATTCTTCACACTAAGTTGGGGTGACGTTTATCGCCGGTGGCTACGTGCGCCATTTGTCCTTAATTCTTTATAGTGTCGGGGGAGGTAGCTGAACCTCAGATTTTACTTTTGTCTTTCTTGTTGGTGGTATTTCTAATATTTGGGCAAACCCGAATACCCATATAAAGCGAGTTGCCCAGATTACATGGGATTATAATAGGATATTAATCGTGATATATATAATTATATATATTATCATAATATTTTAGTATGATATATATACTTATTATACGTAATATTTCATACTATAATATACGAGATTATGCAGTAATATATAGGTACGAAGGAGGAGGTATTCGAAAAGAGATGTCAGATGTCAGATCAGTGTCCACTATTATAATAACTATAGTATAGAAAGTGATGGAAGTGATGCAACTCTTTGAAGGCTGCCTCTCTCCGTTACCTACGAATGGTATTTTTCTTTGTCACCTTTCTTATTTGGCTGGGGTTATGAAAGAACTAGAGTGAGGGTGGCTGAGAGTGGTGTAGAATTATGGAGACACTGAGGAGAGAGAAGCTGAAACTAGTGTTCCTTATCTCTTCTGCTTTCCTTTTAGGTTTATCACGTATTGAGTTTGGGCATGATGTGCTGAGCGCGAATCTTGAGAAGAATTTATGTAGAATTATAGGTTAATCTACCGAGATTTGGCAGGGTGTGTAAAATAATGTTGTCAACTTTAAAATTTACAGTTAGGCAAGTCTAATGCATTCGTCTCAGATTTAAAGGAGAGAAATTTTATATTCTCTTGCCCATGTTATTCCAATGTTCTTGAAATTGGATGGTGCACGGGCGTCGTCAAATTCCTTGTTCCCGAATAATTGGGTTAACCTTAACCTCCAGTTGATTGTTCTTATATTGCGGGTCAACAGGGACCCCAGATCCTGGTAATTTCATTAGCAGTGAGCTTCAGCGGTATGCTTTACGTATTGGGAGTCACCGTACGCCGAGTTGTCTGTGTCTTTTATAATAAGGGTCACGTGACCCAAGTGTGCTCGTGTTCTTAATTAGGTGTCTTGACTCATGGTATGTATGATCTTTGTAATACGATTGGGGGTCACTAAACCCAATTGCTTGTTCTTTGTTTTTCAGTGTTTGTTTTTCATAAGTTGGGCTCAGGGTGAACGTCCATTACTGCGTTTGCTTCTTAATTAATGGGGATTGCCGTTAACCAGCGCCATTGTCCTTATACTTTGATATGGGTCTACAATGACCCCATTGCTTCTTTCTTTATTTGGCTGGTATGATCAGTTGTGGCCAAACCTAAATACATTATGAGCATTGCCAGCAGGTATAGGTAGATAATAATTAGTAAATAGACACGAGTATATATATCTATAAATGCCTATATATATATATATAATTACTTACTAATATATATATACTATATATACTATATATATTAATACGAGGTGGGCGATAGCTACTTGATCCGCTCCGCTTCTCCGTTACTAACGGGATAAGTTTTTCGATTTTTTTTGCTGGGAGGTGTATGAAAGAACTAACGAGGTAGGTGCCAAGAGGATGTGTTAGCAATTATGGAGAATGGGCAGAGAGGTGAAACGTGCCCCTACCCTATTTATATCTTCCTGTTCTGATGTTTTATATATAAAACTCTCATCGATGCATTTTGGTTTTTTGTGTAGGCGTAGTATCTTGTAGTAAAGCTGTTGCAGATTGATTGTTTTAGAGTGTTACTTTTGTCAGGGGGATTTAATTATGATGTTGTCTACTTTCTCTATTTTGGGTCTTGCGCTAGTTGTCGCGGATACTTTGAATGGTATGGAAGTTCTGTTTTCGGTCTATATTTTGCTTGTTTGCTTTGTCGTTCGTTGGAAATTGGGGTCAACGTTGTCCTAAATTCCCTTTGTCTCAGATATTTTGGGGTTATTCAGTGATGCTCGCTAGTACCTAGCTCCCTAGGTCGAGAATATGGCTCATTTATACTGTTAGCGCCATCACTGCGGAAACTCTAGTCCTGTCACACGTACATTGGGCAGCTCTTCTGATTCTTTTAGATATTTAGGCGTCTACCTGGACCCCAGTTGCCTTTCTGTATGGTCATTCATAGGGTCACATTACTCATCAAATGTTTGGCTTGTTCTTCCATTATTAGGGGGTCATCGTGACCTCATTTGTTTTGAATCCTCTACATCTGAGGAAGAGGTCCTATTACCTGACCGCCAGTTGCTTGTTTCTTTTTTTATGCAGTTTTGTTTTTTCATTATGGATTGGGTGCGAGGTGTGATACCCTATTATCTTGCTGTCTTAATGCTACGAGGGTTGATCTGTAAAGTCAGGGGTTTACCCCAATTTCCTTACTCTATATGACAGTGGGGGGTTACGATTGAACGCAGGTACACTGTTCTTTCCTTGATTTTGGTTGTTATGACAAATTTGAAGAATTATGGGTCCTCAAACGAAACTTATCCAAAGCATTTGCCAGACACATTTGGCTACTACTATGCGATACTACTATATGTTATTAATTAGCCTATTAGTATATAGCTAGCAGTATAGCGTACTATTACTTTCGCTATATTTTTTCATGTAATTTATATTCGTTATGAAGGCTAATATAGAATGCTTTCTCTATTATATTAGGAGCTACTCATAGATCTAAACTATCCTTCAGATAGATGTCTCATCGTCTGAGGAATACACCTATATTTCATATATATATTAGATCACAGACTTCGCCTTGCTATTAGCATCCTCTATCTATATAGTGATCCTCTCGACTTCGAAAGTGCATAAGCATATTTATGTATTCATAGCACTTTCTTTGTGAAATTTAATGTTCCTCTAATAGAATTATAATCCTGTCAGCTTAACTTTTATTATTATAATTATAAATTTTATTATTATATTCAAGTTGATATACTTCGTTATTTATGAAACTATTACGAACCTCTATAATTATTTTCTTGATTTAGTACACGTCATAAACTTGCTGCAATAAATTATGTGCTTTGGAGGTCCCCCTGTGCACAAACTCCAAAGTCAATTATTATTATTATTATTATGTAGGTATGTATGTAGGTATTTTTTTTACTTATTATATATTTATTATTATCTATTTTTATTCACCTTCCTTTTTCATCTCTACTAATACTGACTAAGGGTTTTCACTCTGGGATATTTTTATTATTTTGATCTGGTTTGAATAAGATTATACTAAGGTGATGGTAGTGCTAGAATGGAATGATGGTTTAGGAATTATTGGGATAAATGGTAAAGGTAGGTGGGAGGGTGATAACTGATTTATGTCCATATTACCTTTATTTATACACCGGGGGATGATTTGGGTTTTGGGGGTGATGGCGAATCTGAACGAGAGTTGAGATATTGGTAGATGAGTATTTTGGCAGGTGTGTATAAAAGGTTGTCATCTTCTATTTGGGGTAGGCTTCGCACACTGGAACTTGGATGACTTTTAGTCTTCTTCCAGCCTTATTTTTGTGCCTATGTGTCATTTGACTTGTTTCTTGATATATTTGCAGTCATCCTCGTGCGCTACAATCTATTCCCTTGTTTCTCAATATTGGGGGTAACCTGAGCCAAGTTGATTCGTTCTCTTTATATTGCCGTCACAACCCTAGTTCCTTGTAATTATTAACTAATTGTCTTTCTTTGTTCTTTATTATTGGGGTCCCGTGACCCAGTGCTATGTTCTTTATAATAGGCTGTACTGTGATTCACAATGATTTGACCTTGATTTTCTTATTATTATAGGAGTTCATTTGACTCAGTTGTTTTGATCTTTTTATTATTTTTTTTTTCACATTATCCCCATTATGACTTACATCATTTTTGTTTTTATCAGTTTTATTTGTTTTTTCCAATATTGCGTATTGTCAGAGTGACTCCCATTACTTGTTCTCTTATACTACATTGGATTTACGTTACCCATCTTTCCTTATTCTTTATATTGGCGTTACATGACCCTAGTTGCTTCTTCTCACTTTGGTGTATTAATATTTGGCACACGAAATACAAAAGCAGTTGCCAGATACCATTGAGATATATATATACTATATATATATTATATATATATATAGTATATTATATATATTATATACTACCACCCATAAGTTATACTATATATATATATAATATAATATTATAATATATGAATTATATTATATATAGATATATATATATATAAATATAGATCGGAAGAGAAAAAAAACGTTACCGCTTCTTCCGTTACTAACGGAATAAGCTTTCGATTTTTATTTTGGCGTGCGGTTAATAAAAGAACACGCAATGGTGAGGTGCAGAGATGGTGTTTAGAGAATTATGGAGAATGGCAAGAGAGTGAACGTGCCTCCTATTATATCGACGGATGATTTGGCTAAGTAGGCGAATCTGTAAGAAAGTTTGAGAGTGATTTGTGTTGGTAGATAGCTTTCTTTGGCAGGGTGTGTAAAACGATGTTGTCATTCTCCTAATTTGGGTCAAAAATGTGTAATCAAAGTAGTATTAGTTCTTTTCAGGTCTATAATTTCTGTTTGTAGTACGTGCTCATGTATCTTGAAATCGGAGCTTCAACAGTCGGACCTCAATATCCCTTTGTTTCTCCCCAACTAGTTGGGCTCTTAACCTACCCCAGTTTGATGTTTGCTTCTTAATCTTGTTACGGTCACTGCGACCTCAGTTCCCTTTGTAATTTAGCAAATGTTGCTCCAGTTCTGTCTTTACTTATCCTGAGGGGTACATCCTTACTCAGCTAGCTTTTCTTTCTATAATAGGGTCACGTGCACTCAAATTTGCTTGTGTCTTATTAGATAGGAGTTCATTGTGCATGACAGTTAGCTTAGAGTTCTTTCTTTATTCATCTGGGCACCTACTCCATTTGCTTGTCTGTTTTTGTTTTATCAGTCTTCCTGTTTCTCTCAATATCTGCGTCAGGTTGAAGTCCCATCTATCGGTTGTTCTTCCAATAATGGGGTTAGCGTTACCGTCCTTCATTGTCCTTATTCTTTATGATTGGGGTTACATGACCCTAGTCTGCTTCTTCTTTAATTTGGTGTATTAATTTTGGAAAACGAAATACAAAAGCAGTTGCCAGATAAATTTGTAGGATTATATATATACTATATATTAATAGTATATATATATATATGCACCCCCTAATTGGGTCTAGTACCGTATAGTGATACGATATTAGTATCAGTTTAAAAACGCGCCTGTTCTCTTATATTAAGTGCCTTTCTCCTTGCCGCCCTAAATGTCGTTGCCCGAACCTTACCTAACTCCTGAGGAGTCCCGCACTTCACTTGGCGCATAATCTTGGGTCTCGCGTCTTTATCCATTGTATGCACGGTAGCATTTGTTGTTCACCTTAGAGATGATCGTCACAGTCCCGCGGGAGGCTTTCTGCCTGGAGGCCGAACATTATGATAATAGATTATAACTATTTATTAAGCTACATATTAGGTTCAACGCTGACCTGGCGGGTGGGGTTTCTGAGGAGTGAGTTTTTTGCTCTGGCGTTTGGCTGGCGCTTGGTTTCAGCGGTGTTACGCTCTTGTTCCATGATATATTCTCTTTTTTATGCATCATTGGTGTTTATTTTTTGTTCATTTGCTATTGTGGTGGCATGATATTTTTTTTTGGTAGTGGGTTCCTCTTATTGTGAAAAAATAAAAATAAGAATGGCTATAAGAATTGACGAATCGTTCGCATCTGTGGCGTGTTTTTGTAGGTTTGATTGCGTTCCCTGCGTGGTTGTGGTTTTCGTGGTGGGTGTGGGCGGGCGACGCCTGTCCGGAGCCCAGTGCGGGAGTACTCGTGGAAGCGCCTATTGATACGTGGAGGCCCGGGCGCGAGCGTGGCGCTCTGACCGCGAGGCGCCGCAGCGTACCCTGAACGCTGTCGTGAATGTGCGGCACTTATGCCTGCTTCCTGCTATGGCGTTCAGCTTTCATGTCTATTTGGGTCGTGGTCTGTCCGGACCTCCGCTCCGGTGTTTGGGCCGTGTGCGGATTGGTGGTGTTTGGAGTTTGGGACTAGTGTCGCTTCAGGCGTGGATCTGGGAACGACCTGATCAAACGCGGACCCGGGCGAATTCACACGAGAATGGCGAATTGTGTTGTGCGCAAATCGGGCGGAACGCCCGGGTATGTATAGATCCGGCTGACAAATTAGGCAGCGACCATACGTGCGTACACATGAGTCTGTCGAAATTTTCGATCCTCACAGATAGATGCGGAGCTGATGGCTAAGGTAGTCGGGACATTAAGATTCCTAGGGTGATAGTGTCGGCGACGTGGAGCTTGGGCCGCTAGAGAATAACGGCCTGAGTATGGTGAAGGTTATAAGTATGAGGGCGTGCCAAGGACCTAGGCGGAAGTATCGCGGGCAGAAGTGATCGGGGTCGATGTGAGTGGCTTGAGGAACAGATAATGGTAAGTATAGACAGGGGCTGTAGCGATCAAAGGGAGATTCGATGGACGAGTAGTCGGAAGGACGCGATGATGACATGCGGTATCGAGGGGCTAGGGTTGATAGAAGGAAGCTTAGAAGTGGGCGAGAGTTATCCGCCAGGAGTTGGGAGACGTGAATGTATGTGCGGGCGGAGGCGTAGGCTCGCTCACGTGATACAGCGCGGTCAAACAGGTAAGCCAAAATCGATTGGATAAATACTAATTGGAAAGCCCAAAACGCACCGGGCTCTGAACCGGCGACAGCGACAAGGCCACCCTAGGATTTGGGTGGGAAACGTCGTACGCGGAGCGACTATTCTCGAGCGGGGTAAGGCGTTAATTCATAAGGAAATGGCAACCAAGGGTGACGGTCTTATATGAATGTGATGGGGTAGAGGGAGCTAGACGGCTGATGAGCTGTCGGATCTGTTTTGACGTATGTCGGAGGAGCAGAGGAACGCAACATGATAGGTGTTACTGCGATCTTCGATGTGGCTAATAGTGCAGACAGACAGTATGGTGGTACGGAGTGTGGATCAGATGGGACACGACGGGACGCGGTCGATGGCTGATCGAGCTGGGCGTAAACAGGAGGAAGGAAGAGAGCGTTAGTATGAGACTGCTGAGGATTCGAGAATATGGGGAGGGAGCTTAAGGTGGAGGATCTCGCGACTAACATAAAGGACTCGAGTGAATCCATGATAGCGTAGCTATAGTTTCGTAAGTCTGTAGATCGTCGTGGCATAAGCCGAACAGAAGGGAGGGTCTTAAACGAGGTAAGAGGTGCTCACGAACCCAGATGGGTGTCATAAGCGACGGCTGCGCGGCATCAGAGGTGAGGTGTGACTGCATAGATAGACACATGAGTCGAGAATTTCTCGGGTAGTTATATAATGTGCTAAACAGACAGTGCGTTTTGAGCAAGTATAGCGATTGGTGTGAGCGAATGGGTGTTGATAGGTCGAACGTGAGCGGGGGCAATAGTGGTGTTCGTGCGAAGTTGTGTGTCAGGAGATAGTGCATTGTAGTTACGAGCTTATATTAATATTATATATTTTATTAGAGGCCACCGCGGGATAGCGCGGGCGTTCAGGGAGGCTCGTCAGAAGTCCGTTAGTGGCTTGGAGAGCGAGATATATGGTGCAACTCGGTATGCATGTTAGTGGGATATCCCATAACGATAATGGCAGGATTACCCTTACGGTCAGACTTGGGTGAAAGAGCTTGGATATCGCTAGGGAAGCGGCTTTCTCCGGTTACTGGAGTATTCACAGAGGGAAATCAATTTGCTTCAGTCCGGAGAGTGATTTAACGTTGTGAATGAGTCATAGACTCTGCGCGTACGGGAGGAGGAAGCAGGACTAGTAGTGACGACAAGAAGGTTCGATAGGCTAGATCATTTGAGAATCACAGAGCGGGGTAGAGAGTAGTATCTGGAGGGTAGACAGTGCAGGAAACGCCAGGTCACAGATGGCGTAGGAAAGTCACGTATGGTAGCCACTAAGTCCGCTAGGAGGCAGCATCATACTCCGTAACGACTCTAGATCAGTTAGTATATCTGGAGCACGGGTGACATAAAGCGACGGATAATATGAGGGAATATCTAATATCGGCGTAGAGATGTGCGAGGGTGGGGTAGGGCGTCACGAAGAGAGTTTGTTGCACATTGTCGAGAGTGAGGCGAGAGTGGGAGGGTGTTGTACAAAGATATCTGCAATTCTAGCGGTCGTTATGGAGGTAGCTGTGGCACTGGTAACGCTTTATGGATAAGTTCTTGTTCATGGGGTCTCAGAGGTCTATGTAGTCTATGATAGTTTCTAACACACGTGATATACGGTCAACAGAGGATCTCCTTGTCTAAATATTGGTTGAGAGAGACGATCACGTTTGTTCAATCAGAAGCCGTTGAGCACGCGTTCAGGGACACTTCTTCAGTGCCTTGTTAATACATTTCATGTTTCTTTGTTCTTTATATTGGTGGTTTCTTCGTTATATGCAGCAGGCCGATAGCATAGCTACTTCTCGAAGGGGGTCTTGGCCGTATTGTTTCTTGAGAGATAGTGTGGGATCGCAGGATAGCTGAGAGTACATATGACTAGGCTAGCATAGTCAGATAGATATAGTAGCATAGTGTGGATACACGATCAGATTTATATCAGCTATGATGTCACGTAACCCGCGATTGGCTGTGTGTCGTTTGGTCGTTGTAGTCATTTTTTGTTTGCCTATTGGGGTCAGGTGAGACCATTATGTTGTTTCGCTTATTGAGATGGGTTAGCGTTTAGCCGCTATTTCCTATGCTTTATATCTGGGTGTACTATTGACCTCAGTGCTTCTGTCTTACGTATGATTTTGGGTGTAAAGTTTAATATTTGTAAAAGGCGAAATACCAAAAGCAGTTGCCAGGATACATTGAGACTCGATGACTGAACGTAAGTATATATTTGTTACTTATAGTATGGAGTATATATATTATATAGATATATATATTAATATAATAGTAGTGATAATATTATTATTATTTAGTATGGTATAATATTTACTATATGTATTATATTAGAGGTGGGTGCAATGGATACGTTTACTGTGAACCGCTCTCTTACTCTAACGATAATAGTTATCTATATCTATGATATGTCGGGGGCATCTCGGGGTGGACTTATATCCGTACTAGACGGTGAGGGGGCAGAGATGGGTGTTAGAATTAGGAGAATGATAGAGAGGTGAACGTGCCCTAGCCTATTCATACTCGGATAAGCTTATGGTTTGTTGAGGCAATCTTTGAAGACAGGAGATTTAGATGATTTTGTAAGACAAGATTTGCGGCTTTGTAAAGATGTTGTCACTTCTAATTTGCGGTAAGCGGCTGTGCACGTGGTAACTCTTGATGGATTTACGTTTGCTTTTTACATGGGTTCTAACTAATTTTGTGTGTAGGTTGCTGTGTTCGCGAAATTGTGAGGTCATGCGTGCCTCAAAGTCCTTTCTCTAATGTTTGGGTTTACCTGTGACCAAATTGTTTTTATATTGCGGTCACGGACCTCAGATCCTTGTAATTTACATTGTCCCAGTTTCTTGTTCTTTATATTGGGTCACCTGACGCCATTGCCTTGTTCTGTTTATAATAGTCCACGTGACCCCAAGTTTCTGTGTCTTTTATATAGGGTCATTGAACTCGTGTTTGATTCCTTTATATTGGGACCTGACCCCATTGCTTGTTCTTTATGTTTTATCAGTGTTTTGTTTTTCATATTGGTATAAAATGTTTCTCCACGTTAAGGAAATTATGGGGTTTACTGTACCTCCATTTCTTATTCTTATATTGGTGTTACATGACCCTAGTTGCTTCTCCTTTATTTCATATATTTTAATATTCTGCAAACGAGAAGCAAATTGCAGTTGGCCAATACATTGGTAATATATATATAAATAATAGATGATATATATAGTTAGATATTATAATATATATAGTATCAGTATAGTATATAGTATATATATAATAATATTAATATAATATATATATATATGGGTTATACTATATAATATATAATAATTATATGATATATATATATATAAATTTATATTAGTATATATATTATTATATAAATATAGTATATATATAATTATTTAAGGTGGAGCAATGATACGTTACTCGGCTTCTCCGTACTAACGAATAAGTTTTTCGATCGTTTATTTGCTGGGGTATGAAAAGAACTAGAGAGTGAGGGTGGCAGAGGATGGTGGTAGAATTATTATGGATGATGGAAAAGACCGAACCCTGCGCTAGCGTTTTGTGATCCGGCATTGGTTTTGTGTGAGCGATCTGGAAGAGAGTTTGAATGATTGGTAGGGATTGGCAGCGTGTGTAAAAGATGTTGTCATCTTCAAATTTGGGTAGCTGTGCACTGGTACCTTGATGGATTTAGTTCTTTTCCGGTCTATAATTTTGCTTGTAGGTGCTTGTTCTTGAAATTGGAGTCACGTGGCCCAAATTCCTTGTTATCAATATTGGGGTAACCTGACCCAGTTGATTGTCTTTATCTATTTGCGCTCACGCCGTCAGTGTTGGTCTGTAATTTAATTGTCAGTTCTTTTTTTATATTGGGGTCACTGACCACCCAGTTGCTTGTCTATTTTATAATAGGGTAGTCACGTTGACCCAAGTATGCTTTTTCTTATATAGGGCATGTGACTAGTTGTGATCTTTATATGGGGTCACTGACCCCAGTTGCTCTGGTTCTTTGTTTGTATCATTTTTGTTTGCTTTCTTGTATTCAGAATGTCCCGGGAATATTCTGGGTTTTATAATATGAAAAGTCTACTCCGTAATGTGCCGCCATTTCTTATCTTTATGGGGTTCATGACCTCTGTTGCTTTCTTCTTTAATATTTGGTGTAGTCGAAGGTTATTTGGCAAACGCAAATTACAAAGCAGTTGCCAATACAGTGGGGAGAATGTAATTATATAGAGGAATCCCTGTCTATGCGATATTAGTATTGCATATACAATTATATATATATTATAATATATATTATATATAGTATATATATTAATAATATATTAATACATATTAATAGTGGGCAGGAACGTACGTTACCCCGCTTCTCCGTTACTAACGAAGTAATTTTCGATTCTTTTTGGCTGTTATGAGTAAGGAATAGAGTAGGGTGGCTGAGGAATGGGTTAGAATTATGGAGATGGAAGAGGAGTGGAAAAACTGCCTAACCTATTATAGTCCGATGATTTGGTTTTGTGAGGCGATCTGAAGAGAGTTGAGATGATGTTAGAGAGATTTGGAGGTTGTAAAGATGTTGTCAACTCTAATTTGGGTACTGTGCACTGGTAAACTTGATGGATTAAGTTCTTTTCAGGTCTATAATCTTGCTTGTAGTTGCTTGTTCTTGAAATTGGAGTCACGTGCCAAATTCCTGTTCTCAAATAATGGCGTTAACCAACCATCTGCATTGTTCCTTTAATATTGTTGCGTCACGGACTAGTTCTTGTAAATTTACATTGTCAGTTTCTGGTTTTCTTTATATTGGGGTCCCCTGACCCCCAGTTGCTTGTTTCTTTATAATCAGGTCACGTGACCCATATTGCTGTTCTTTATATAGGGGTCATGTGAGCAAGTTGTTTTGATCTTTATAATTGGGACATCGTTTATGTTAGATAATACAGTGTTTATCATTTTTGTTTTTCATATTGGGGTGCAGTCGACGCATATGTTGTTTCTTAATAATCGTGGTTACGTTACTACCATTTCGTTATTTTATTGGGGTTACATACCTGCTAGTGCTTCTTCTTTATTTTGGCGTATTAATATTTGGCAAACGAAATACAAAGGCAGTTGCCAGATACATTGGAGATATTATACTTATATTACTTATTATATAGTTAGTGGGTAAGGTATAACTATATATATATATATATATATATATATATAATATATAGAAAATATATAATACGAGAGAGAGAGAGAGAGGAGAGAGTGCAGGATTAACTTACTTCCTTCTCCGTTACTATCGGAATAAGTTTTTCGATTTTATTTTGGCTGGGTATGAAAGAAGGGGTCGGAGTAGCAGAGGGATGGTGTTAGAATAACTGGAAATGGAAGAAGTTGAAACGTGCCTACTATTATAAGTCCGGATGATCTTTGTTTGTGAGGCGAAATCTGACAGAGAGTTTGTGAGAATGATTGGGTAGAGAGATTTTGGCCAGGGTGTGTAAAAGAGATTTGTCATCTCCTAATTTGGGTAGCTGTGCACTGGTAAACTGATGATTTAGTTCTTTCAGGCCTATCATTTGCTATTAGTTGCTGTTCTGGAAATTGTGGAGTCACGTGCCCAAATCCTTGTTCTAATATTCGGGGTTAGACCTGACCTCCAGTTGATGTCTTTACTTATTCGCGTCAAGACCCTCAGTTTCCTGTGTAATTTACATGTCGTTTCTTGTTCTTTATATGGGTTCACCTGACCCCATTGATTGTTCTTTATTATGGGGTCGTGACGCCAAGTTCTTGTTCTTTATATAGGGGTCATGTGACTCAGTTGTTGATTTTATAATCGGGTCACCTGACCCAGTTGCTTGTTCTTGTTTTATCAGTTTTTTGTTTTCATATTGGGGTCAGGTTGTGTTTTTATCTTGTTTTAATATGGGTTACTTAACCGCCATTTCCTATTCTTATATTGGGGTTACCATGACCTAGTGCTTCTTCTTATTTGTGTTAATATTGGTGCAAACGAAATACAAAAGATTGCAGATACATTGGATATATATATATATATATCTATATATATTATATATATATATATATATAAATATAATATATATCTATATATATATATATATAATGTATATATATATATAGTAATCTATAATATATCATATATTATATATTAGATTATAATATAATATATTATATATTATAGTATAGGTCATATAGATAAGTGGGCGAATACGTTACTTTCCCGCATCTCTCGTTACTACGAATAAGTTTTCGATTTTATTTGCTGGGTTATGACAGAACTAGGTGAGGGGGCAGAGGATGTGTTAGAATTATGGAAAATGAAGAGAGTGCAACGTGCCCTACCTATTATATCCGGATGATTTGGTTTTGTAGGGGACAATCTGAAGAGAGTTTGAGATGATTGGTAAGATATTTGGCAGGGTGTGTAAATAGATGTCATCTTCTAATTGGGTAGCTGTTGCCCGGTAACTATGATGGATGAGTTATCTTTCAGGCCTATATTTCGCTTGTATTGCTTGTTCTTAGACAATTGGAGTCCACTTGGCCCAAATTCTTGTTCTCATATTGGGGAACTGACCTCCAGTTGATTGTTTTATTGTCCGTCACAGACCTCATTCCTGTAATTTTAATGTCATTTTCTTTCTTTGGGGTCACCTGACCTCAGTTGCTTGTTCTTTAATATAGGTCACGTACCCAAGTTGTGTTCTTTTATAGGGGTCTATGTGGACTCAGTTGTTTGATTCTTTATATGGGGTAACCTGACCCAGTTCTGCTTGTCTTGTTTATCCAGTTTTTTGTTTTTCATAATTGGAGTCAGGTGACACCCATTATCTTTGTTCTAATTATGGTTACGTTACCATTTCCTATCTTTATATTGGGGTTAATGACCCATTAGTTGTCTTCTTATTTTGGTGTATTAATATTTGGCAAACGAAATACAAAAGCAGTTGCCCAGATACATTGGGAGATATATACTATCATATATATATATTATACTATATATAATATACGTAATATATATTATATTATATATATATTAAATATAAATATCATATATAGAGAGAGAGAGAGAGAGAGGCGGAAGAGAGAGAGCGAGAGAGAGGTGGGCCAGATACCGTTACTTCGCTTCTCCGTTACTAAAGGAATAAGTTTTTCGATTTTTTTGGCTGGGTTAGTGGAAAAGAACTAGAGGTGAGGGGCAGCGATGGATGTATGAGAATTATGGCGACTGAAGAGAGTGCAAACGTGCCCTATCCTTAGTTATATCCGGATGATTTGGTTTTGTGAGGCGAATCTGAAGAGAGTTTGGATGCTTGTAGAGAGATTTTGGCTAGGGTGTGTAAAAGATTGCTCTCTCCTATTTGGGTAGCTGTGCCTTGAACTTGATGGATTAGTTCTTTTCAGGTCTATAATTTGCTTGTATTGCTTGTTTCTTTGAAATTGGAGTCACGTGGCCCCAATTCCTTGTTCTCAATATTGTGGTAACCTGACCCCCAGTTGATTGTTGTTTATATTGCGGTCACGGACCTCAGTTTCTTGGATTCTACAATTTCAGTTCTGTTCTTGAAATTGTAAAATCTATGAATCCAAAAGTTGTGTTCTTTATAAAGGGTCACGTGACTCAAGTTGCTTGTTCTTTATTTCACATTACTCCAGTTGTTTGATCTTTATATTTGGGTCACACCCAGTTGCTTGTTCTTGTTTTATCAGTTTGTTTGTTTTTCATATTGGGGTCAGGTTGAACCCATATCTTGTTCTTAATAATGGGGTTACGTACCCATTTCCTTATTCTTTTATATTTGGGGTCTTCATACCCTAGTTCGCGTCTTCCTTATTTTGTGTATTAATATTTGGCAACGAAATACAAAGCAGTTGCAGATACATTGCGGAGTATATATAAAGAAAATCTATATATAATATTATATTAATATATATATATATATAATATAAAAATAATATAATATATAATACTAATATATATAGTATATAATAATAGAGGTGGCATGGATTTCTTACCGCTTCTCCTTTACTAACGGAATAAGTTTTCCGATTTTTATTTGGCTGGGGGGTATGAAAGAAGCAGAAGGTAGGGTGGCAAAGAGGATGGTAGAAGTTATGGAGAATGGAAAAGAGTGAAAGCGGCCTATCCTATCTATAAGTCCGGATCCGATTTGTTTTGAGGGCGAATCTGAAAGAGTTTGAGATGATTGGGAACAATATTGGCAGGTGTGTAAAGTATTGGCATCTTCTAATTTGGGTAGCTCTGCACTGGTAACTTGATGGAGATTTCTTTTCAGGTCTATAATTTTGCTTTTAGTTGCTTTCTTGAATTGGAGTCACGTGCCGCAAATTCTTTGTTCCTACCTAATATTGGGGGTACCTGACCCCGTGATTGCTTCTTTCTATGCGGTCACGACCTCAGTTCCTTGAATTTTACATGTCTAGTTTTTGTTCTTTCATATTGGGTCACTGACCCAGTTGCTTGTTTCTTTATAATAGGGTCGTACCCAAGTTGCTTGTTCTTATATAGGGGTCATGGGGCAATGAGTTTCTTATCATTGGGTCACCTGACCCTAGTTGCTTGTTCTTTGTTTTTTAAGTCAGTTGTGTTTCATATTGGGGTCAGGTAAACCCATTTTCTTTTAATAACGGGGTTACGTTACCCCATTTCTTATTCTTTATATTGGCGTTACATGACCCTAGTTGCTGTCTTCTTTATTTTGGTGTTATTAATATTTGGCAACGAAATACAAAACATTTCTCAGATAATTGGAATAATATATATATATATATTATATATAATAATATATATATAATTATATATATATATTAATATATAATATATTATATGATATATGGTGGCAGGATCCGTTACTCCGCTTCTCCGTTACTTACGGAATAAGTTTTTCGAGTTTTATTTGGCTGGGGTTATGAATGAACTAAGGTGAGGGGCAGAGCTGGTGGGTGAGAGAGTGTGAGAAGGAAAGAGTGAACGTTCCTACATATTATATCCGGATGATTTGTTTTGTGAGGCGATCTGAAGAGAGTTTGAGATGATTGGTAGAGAGATTGGCAGGTGTGTAAAAGATGTTGTCATCTTTTAATTGGATAGCTGTGCACTGTAACTTGATGGATTTTTTTGAGGTCTATAATTTTGCTTGTGGTTGCTTGTTCTTGAAATTGGAGTCACGTGGCCCAAATTCCTTGTTCTCAATATTGGGTTAACCTAACCCCAGTTGATTGTTTCTTTATATGCGGTCACGACTCAAGTTCTTGTTATTTACATTTGTCAATTTCTTGTTCTTTATATTGGGTGTCAGCTGACCCAGTTGTGCTTGTTTTATAATAGGTCAACTGTCGAACCAAGTTGCGTGTTTCTTTATCAAGGTATGTGACTCATTGTTCATTTATATTGGGGTCACCTGACCCGAGTTGCTTGTTCTTTTTCTTCTGTTTTATCCTTTTTTCTTTTTCATATTGGGGTCAGTGAACCCATTATCTTGTCTTAATAATGGGGTTACGTACCCCATTCCTTATTTTTATAGGGTTACATGACCCTAGTTGATTCTTCTTTATTTTGGTGTAATTAATATTGGAAACGAAAAGAACTTGAGAATACATTGGGAGATATATAATACGTATATATATATATATAATATTATATGTATAATTATATAATAAACTATATATATATATATATATATATTAAATCTATAATATATATAATATTATACTATATACTATAGAGGTGGGCAGGTTACGTTACTCCGCTTCTCCGGTACTAACGGAATAAGTGTTTTCGATTTATTTGCTTGGGTTATGAAAGAAATAGAGTGTGAGGGTGGCAGAGTATGGTTGTTAGAATAGGAGAATGGAGAGAGTGAAACGTGCCTACCTATTATATCCGATGATTTGGTTTTGTGAGGCGTAATGCTGAAGAGAGTTTGAGATGATGGTAGAGAGATTTGGCAGGTGTGTAAAAATGTTGTCACTTTCTAATTTGGGTGCTGCACTGTAACTTGATGGATTTAGTTCTTTTCAGGTCTATAGTTTTGCTTGTAGTTGCTTGTTCTTGAAAATGGAGTCACGTGGCCCAAATTCCTTGTTCCCAATATTGGGGTAACCTGACCCAGTTGATTGTGCTTTAATATTGCGCACCCAGTTCCTGTAAATTTACATTGCATTTAGTTTTCTTGTTCTTTATTATTGGGTCACCTGACCCCATTGCTTGTTCTTTAAAGGGTCACGTGACCTCAAGTTGCTTGTGTCTTTATTTGGGGTCATGCTGACTCGTTGTTTGATCTTTTATATTGTGGCATCTTGACCCATTCTTGTTCTTTGTTATTCATTTTTTTGTTTTCATATTTGGGGTCAGTGCACCATAAAATTTGTTCTTAATAAGGGGTTACGGTTACCCATTTCCTGTTCTTTTATTGGGTCTGACCCGCTAGTCTTCTCTTTATTTTGGTGTATTAATATTTGGCAAAACGAAATACAAAAGCAGTTTGCCAGATACATTGGAGATATATATATATATATATATAATATATATTATATATATATTATATATAGTATCTTATATATTAATATCTATATATTAATAATATATATATCTATATATTATATATATAATATTTATAATATATAATATATATATTAATAATATATTATATATTATATTAATATTATATATAATAATTATATATATATATAACTATATATTATAATATATTATTATATATAGGAGTGCAGGATACTTAACTCCGCTTCTCCGTTATAACGGAAATACAGTTTTTGTCGATTTATTTGTGGGTTAATAAGAATAGAGTAAGGTGGTCAGAGAGATGGTTGAATTATGGAGCACCATGGAAGAGAGAAACGTGCCCTACCTTTATATCCGGGATGAATGTTTGTTTTGTGGGCGAACTGAATAAGTCT
>JABUQX010096555.1:0-2500 GCA_015478945.1 Trachelipus rathkii
CGGTGTACTTCCGGTTCGAAGTTTCAGATTGGGTGTTTAACCGTTTTCCGCATTTATCATTGAAACGCTTTCGCGTTTTCGTGCGCCGCTTCAAATGATAATGATAATAATAATAATAATAATAATAATAATAATAATAATAATAATAATAATAATAATAATAATAATAATAATAATAATAATAATAATAATAATAATAATAATAATAATAATAATAAAATTATAATAATAATAATAATAATAATAATAATAATAATAATAATAATAATATCTAATAATAATAATACTACTCGGAGGACTGTGAAGAATGAGAATAATTATGGAAAATAATAATAATAATAAAAATAATTATAATAATAATAATAATAATAATAATAATAATAATAGTAATAACAATAATAATAATAATAATAATAATAATAATAATAATAATAATAATAATAATAATAATATTAATAATAATAATAATAATAATAATAATAATAATAATAATAATAATAATAATAATAATAATAATAATAATAATAATAATAATAATAATAATAATAATAATAATAATAATAATAATAAATAAATAAATAAAAAATATATAATAATAATAATAATAATAATAATAATAATAATAATAATAATAATAATAATAATAATAATAATAATAATAATAATAATAATAATAATAATAATAATAATAATAATAATAATAATAATAAAAATAATAATAATAATAATAATAATAATAATAATAATAATAATAATAATAATAATAATAATAATAATAATAATAATAATAATAATAAAAATAATAATAATAATAATAATAATAATAATAATAATAATAATAATAATAATAATAATAATAATAATAATAATAATAATAATAATAATAATAATAATGTAATTAAAACACGTCCGCAAAGTTTCAAGCTTTAATCAAGACAAATATAAATTATATAAATATTGAATGATTATACATAACATAAAAATTTATTATTAATCCGCGGTGCTCATTATCTATTAATATCTATATTCCTAATACACGCCCCCATGATTTTCAAATCATCATACTATTTTCCTCAAATCCTTTATATGCCTCGGGATTCCCGCTACATCTATATTAAATTTAGAATTTATTCTTGTAACCTTTCCTTTCATCCATCTCGTTGTACACTTATTTTGCAAAGGTCTTACCCACACCTCCTCTCCAATTTTGAACCTTGAATCGCTTCTACCAGAATCCACAGACTTCATTTTTTCAAGTGGATGCCCCCATCTATATTTGAAAATAGACCTATGAGGCACGCTCTTATCTTCTAATCCATTCTTTGGCGACATATTGTACCAAAACGTTGCCTCCTCCGGGGTAATTCCCCCCCTTTCTGCCATTCTCTTGATTGTCCTGTGATTTCTCTCTACTATTGCATTGCCACTTGCTCTGTTTGCTGCTCTAAAGACCCGTTCAATATTCCATTTTTTACACAACCTCTCTACATCAGTTGATCTGAACGCCGTACCGTTATCCATCATAAGTTGTTTCATTGGCCCCCTTTCCACAAGCACTTCCTCCAACTTCCTAATGATTTCTCTTGCCGTCTCATTATTCAAAACTTTCCAAATTGCTAATCTGCTCGGTCCGCAATCAACAATTGACAGGTAGTGCTTCCCTTTGTAATGCGTGACGTCGATCGCCACCCTCCACCAATTCCTGCTTACTCCTAATTCCCCTTTCCCGAACCTTACTGGCGCAGGATCTATTGATTGGCACGCTTTGCAATCCTTCACGCATTTCTCCACCACTTTCCTCGTGGCTTCCGGTACAACCATCTTCGTCAGATACAAGGTTCTATTCACCCCAAAATGATGTTTTTCGTGCAAATCCTTAACTTCCTTTTCGATATTCGCGACGGCAGCAATTTCCTCTTCCCTCTGCTCTCCTTCTTCGAAAATTCCCATCCAAGATTTCCTGACTCTGGTTAAACTATCAGCTTTATTCATCTCTGATCTTACAAACTTCACACTCACTGATAACCCGAACTCTATTATCAGCTGACTTAGAACCCCCAATCTTCTCTTGATTAGCATTTCTGCTGAGCCTCTTGTTTTCACTCTTCTTTCCATTGTAATTGCTGAACCTAACCAATTGACTACCGTCATCGAATCTGTTTTAATTTCCAGCTCTTTCAGACCCCACTTTAATGCCAAATTCACTCCTCTAATAACCGCTTCTAATTCTGCAACGTTAATATGACCCACGTCGTTCTTCTTTCTGATCCACGATCCGTCTTCAACAATCTTTCCCCCAATTTCCAACGCCGCCCCTATGGCCAGATTGCTTGCATCACACCATACTACTCCCTTATCTTCATCCGAAACCCTCCAAAAACCTTTTACTGGGTCTCTTTCCTTCACTTCCTCTAACATTTCCTTTAATACTCGAATGACCTTATCATCGACCAAATCATTCCAACTCTTTCCTTCCACATGTCTTTTTAAATAGCTTGTG
>JABUQX010096555.1:12500-17500 GCA_015478945.1 Trachelipus rathkii
ATATATATATATATATATATATATATATATATATATATATATATATATATATATATATATATATATATATATATATATATATATATATATATATATATATATATATATATATATATATATATATATATATATACATATAGACAACTACATATATATATATATATATATATATAACGCCTCGTCCTCTATCTCATATATATATATATATATATATATATATATATATATATCTTATATATATATATATATATATATATATATATGAGTTAGTGTCCATACCGACACTCGCAAGAAGCACTTGGTAGATAAAATGTATGGACTTGGATTAAGCATTTCCTACGATAGGATGCTAAGACTATCTGCTGACCTTGGAAATGCAATGTGTGTGAAACGTTTGCTGAGAAGAATGTTGAGTCCTTCAAATGTATGAGGTGACGTTTTCACAACTTCTGCGATCTACAACTTAGATCAAAACCCATCGTTAGCCACGTCACTGGAATCACTCCACGGAACAGGTATCTCATTGTTTCAGCACTCAAATGAAGTTGGTGATGGGGGAAGGACTTGGGGAAAAATCGAAATATTAGAAACCGGCAAACAAAAAACAGTAAATTCAATTCCATCTTTTTTACACTGAAGTTCATCCAGTTTCAATGAAAAATACTAACATGTCAGTGCCTGAAAGTGAAGTAGAATACGCTACCGACGTCACTGTCTTTCAGACTGCAAGGACTGACGAAAAGTCTTGGCTAACACAGTTAAACAAGATGCAGTAACGGTGAATGGGAACATATCATGGGCTGTTTACCATGCTGATTGTCAAAGAAAAAAAGAAGAAGAAAATAAGAAGAAATGAGAGTCCGAATTCCAGAAGAACTCTGGATGTGGATCCGAAATAAATACCTTTATTGCATCAAGGAAAATGTGAACTACCCCTCAACCTGAACGGAGTCAGTAGTGGGCCCTTGCAATTGAATAAATAATCATTTTGAAGGAGTTGGTGAAGATAATTTTAAGTTTAAAATGAGGGGGAAATGGACTTAAATGAGGTTTTACCTCTCGCTCTCAGGATATGAGATTGACTTACAAGCATAAAAGAAAAGTAAAATATATTTTAGTGGCTCTAGAGAAGGGGTACCCAACCTTTTTTTCCTTGTGGACCCCCTGAAACCTAACTTTGAGTTTGTGGACCCCCATGTACTCATATGTAATATTCCTAAATTAGATATTTATTTGTAATACTTTTCTATAAAATTAGTTTATTTTTAACCCCTGGGGGTCCATGTGGACCCCGGTTGGGAAACGCTGCTCCAGAGTTTTCCCAGCTATCTGATATACATTGCATATGAATAATCTGATAGTTCTGAGAACTAGAAGAGATGGATAGCAATGGTCAAAGAAGCATTCAACCAGAAACTTTTCCTTATGATGAGGAAAACAGTTCGAACAGATATTGTATGCTCTATGTATGCTTTATTGGTTAGAGCAGTGGTTCCCAATCTTTTTTTAGTAGCGCACCCCGAAGAATAAAAAATAGATTCCATGCACCCCTATCCTTTCACAATATATATATATATATATATATATATATATATATATATAACTTATATATTATATATATATATTATATATGTATGATTATTTCTATCATATACGTATTTATTATATTCATATATATTAAAATAATATAATATATATTATATATATATATAATATATAATATATATATATATACTATATATATTATATATATATTTATTAACTATACTATATATATATACTTATATAAGCATATATATATATATAATAATATATTATTACTTAAAAATAAAAATATAAGGTTTTTCTTCACGCTTGTCGCGCACCCCTGGTATTTCGAAACGCACCCCGTTTGAAAACTGAGTTAGAGTACGAACTGAGTAACATTTTGAATATAAGTGGGTACTGCTCTTTAATAGAAGCTGTGGCCATGATGTGTGAACATGAACTTCCAATGTGCTCATGGGATGAAAGATATGAGATATACAAGTATATATTAAATACACACACACACACTCAACACAACACAACACAACACACACATATATATATATTTATATATATATATATATATATATATATATTATATATATTATATATATTATATATATTATTATATATATATATTATATATATGATATATATTATATTATATATATATATATATATATATATAATGATATATATATATATTATATAGTAATATATATATATATATATATAGTATATATATTATATATATATATATATATATATAATATATATATATATATATATATTTTATATATATATATATATATATATTTAATTATAATATATATTATATATATATATATATATATATATATATATATTACAATGTATTGTGGAGATATTCCATATATGAAAAAATATCAATGAATTTGAAAGAATAAACATGTCCAACTTCATTAAGCTCTATTCTTCCTTTTTCTAGAATAGGAAAATGACCCTAAACATATTTTCAGATTTTCAATAAAATTCAAATTATATAAAAAAAAACGACTTTTTTTGGTTATGTACTTACACACCTACATATATGCAGAAATATGCATACATTCGTACATACATATACAATATATAAGTACATATATAAGTGCATACAAATAAATGTTTTATATACGAATATTTATATATAATACTTAACTACATTTCTTTACAGTTATAACACCGCTCGCATGTTTATTTATATGCGTACACCCTTTCATAGATCTATTCATGTGAATAGTCATATTTACACGCTTGTACTACAAAATATATATATATATATATATATAATTATATCTTATATATATATATATATATATATATATATATATATAATATATATATATATACTATATATATTATATATATATATAATATATAATATATATATATATTAGTATATATATATATTATGTTAAGTGTAATATATATATATATATATTATAATACTATATTATATATATATATATGTAATATATATTTCATATATATATCTTATTGAATATATATATATATATATATATATATATATATATATATATATATATATTCGGTAGGATCTTTCTCCTGTAAACTGTTTGTGGGATAAAAAGAAAAGATATAAAAATTTGGTTATTTTTTATCTTTTTCCATGTATACATTACCGAACAAAATCTCCAAAGTGTCATGGTGTCCAGATGCGTGTTTTTTTTTTAAACAATAAGAGTGAAATAATTATAAATTTAACATAAATTAATTAAGTGAAGGTTGATACTTTAGGTAAAGTTATGTTAGTTTACAAAGATTTAAACTTTAATATTTCTTTAAATAGCTTCTTCGTATTACAACCATTTGAAGGACTGGCAACTTTATCTTTATGTTTATTAGTAAAAAAAATACCTTCTAAAGTTGGGAAAAAATAAATAAAAAAATAAAAATTTTAATAGTAATGGCTTTCGGTGATAAATTCTCTCATAGTTATTATATATTATAATTATATATATATATATATTATTAATATTATATATCTATATATTTATATATATATATATAATATTATATATATATATATATTCTATATATATATAATATATATTAATTAATACCACTTTCTAAAATTATAAAGATAAAATTTATTTTATTTCTTAAGTTGATTCTAGTATTTAAATAAAATATTTTCATTGTTTGTCAATTTTATTTAAAATTTTTACTAAGATTTTAGAACATTTTTCTCTGCTTTGTTAGTATAAGATTGGTGCGGAGTAGGTTATATAACTTTTGGCACTTCTTCTTTTCCGGCTCCGGTGGCTCCGGCTCCGGCTCCGGTCCGGCTCCGGCTCCGGCTCCAAGATTGCTCGACTCCGGCTCCGGCTCCGGTCTGGCTCCGGCTCCAGCTCCGCGATTTTTTTTTATGATCAATTGAAAATGCTCCGTAGAAAGATATACGATAAAATTGTAATAATCCTATATATATATATATATATATATATTATATATATATCATATTAGTTATATATATATATAATATATATATATATAATATATTATATATATATAATATATTATATAGTATAGTTGTATTTTTTATTATATATCTTATATATTATAATATAATATGATACTTTATTGTACTGATATACTATATATCTTACTATAGATGCGAAGTTATAATATATTACTCACTCACTACTCTAATATTATTAAGTTATTTATTTATATATTATATAATATATATTATATATAATATATATATATATTAATATATATATAAGGGAAGGTATCGGCCGTAATTGTATATTATAATATATCTATTATATTTATATTATTATCTATTATATATTAATATATATACTATATGATTATTATTATAATAATATATTATAATAATATATTATATATATATATATATATATATATATATATATAAATATGATGTATAATCTTTATAATATATATATATATATATATATATATATATATGTACATATATATATATATATATATATATATATATATATATTATATATATATATATATAATATATATATTATATATATTGATATATATATATCTATATATAATTATATATATATATATATATATTATATATATATATATAAATAATTTTAATTATAATAATATAAGGTATAAAAATAATTATATCATATATATATATTTTTCTATACTATATATATATATTTATATAATATATATATATATATATATATATATATATATATATATTTATATATATATATATATATATATTATATATATATATATATACTATATATATATATATATAAATATATATATAATATATATACATAAATATATATGTATATAATAAATATATATATATATATATATATATATAATATATATTATAATATATATATATATATATATATATATATATATATTATTTTACTATATATTATACCAACTCAAATATTTAATTATATATATATAAATAT
>JABUQX010096555.1:32500-41713 GCA_015478945.1 Trachelipus rathkii
ATATATATATATATATATATATATATATATATATATATATATATATATATATATATATATATATATATATATATATGTATTATTTATATGTGTGTTTATTTAATTATATATATATATATATATATATATATATATATATATATATATATATATATATATATATATATATATATATATATATATATATATATATAAATATTACACTCATTACTATGCCTCACACATAACTGCGAAGCGGTGTCAGTTGGCAGAACAGTTCCTAAAAGCTCAGATAGTTTTGATCTAGGCTGTTCAGATATTTGAGGCCTTAAGAAATGTTCCATGCACTACTCTCCTCCAAGTTGCCCCAATTTTTTGTTAATCTATTTCCTGTGGCCCTTCTTCCTTTGTCCAAACTAATGCCCTTTGCTAATAACAGCTCCTTTACTCCATCAAGCCATCTCCAGTTTGGTTTACTCCTCCTCTTATTTCTTATTACCTCAAACCTTCTTAGCCAGTCTCCTATCATTAATTCTAAGCAGGTGTTCATACTTATACCAAGCTTCATTACACACCTGCTGTTTATATCCCAGCAGCACTAATTTGTAATATAAACTTTGCCTTCTTCATTCCTATGTAAAATATTTTTAACTCTTTCTTTCCAAACCCACTCTTCTTTCAACTTTGAATTTTACTGTCCAATTTTTACATCCATACAAACTGTTGAAATAAACAATATCAAAGAAATTCATTTTTATTGTCATAGATAAGTTTTCCTTTTTCCATAATTCTCTAAGACTACTTATAATACTTTTCACCCTCCGCAACCCTATGGTTAATCTCTTCTTTTAACCCGTCCAGGGCCCTAAAATCCATCATTAAGCACCTAAGACTGTAGTTTCTTAAACTTTTCTCCCATTCATCTTTTATTTTATCCATCCTGATTAAGAATCGTCTCTTTGGACTTAGGGACTAATTTTTCATCACTTACTTTTAATAGGACTAATTTCTTTAGTCCATTTCCTTTGACACACTGTTCAAACTTCAAGCACCAAATCACAGTATTTCTTTTTGAATCAACAAAAACAGAGTATCATCTGCAAACAGTAGAACATTTTTGATCTTCCAATTATCTTCATAAGTTGCTCAAATCGTTCTTTTCTAATTTTATCCATATCCTTTAACTACATTACCCATAAAGATATTATACAACCACGGAGACGTTACAACTTTGTATCAAACCTACTCAAACTTTAAACAGCTCCTTACTTTCTTTAACCAACGCAAGCCCTACGATTCACATATATACCTATTGAAACTTTAGATCATTTCATTTACTCCATTGTCTACTAACACTTTCCATAGATTTCCTTCTTTGAACTTTGACAGTATTTTTCCAAATCAACTAAGCATGAGAAATCGTTTCTCTTTTCTAAGTATTTCTCTGCCAGCATTTTTAAGGTAAATACCTGGATCCAAACAACTCCGATCAATCATAAACTCCAAATGTTCTTCTCCAATCTGTTAATCCGTAATATTTTTTTAAACTTTTTTTAGTACTGTACATAACTTCTACCTATTTGTGTTCAATAAACTTATTCCTCTGTACTAAAGAAATCCTATTCGTCACCTTTTTCCTTATAAATTGAAACAAGACAGGAGTCTTACTAGTTTTGCGCACTGATCCCAGCAAACATTGAATAATCTCATCAGCCACTCCACGACACTGTTACCTCCCTTTTTCAACATTTCTACTTGTATAGCATCCAACCCAGAAGATTTTCCTCCTTTTGACTTCTTCAAAGCATTCACTATTTCATCCTTTGTAATATGCCCTACATTTACATTTCTAAACTCTTCCATCGTGATAATTTGTCTTCTTTCTTCCTCCTCATCTACTCTTCCAGCATTTAGTAGTTCCTTAAAATGTTCTTTCCATCTCTTCTCCACTTCTCTATCATCCTGAACTACATTCCCATCCAAAGCCTTTACTCCAGTTAGGACGTCTTCTCTCTTATTCCGAATCTTGTTAATCTCCTTCCAAAATAGTTTACTCCTCTCCTGATAATTAGCAACAATCTTTCCACTCCACCGTTCGTCCGCCCTTCTCTTTGCAGCTTTCACTTTCATTTTAACTTCATTTCGCACTCTCTTGTATTCCTCCCATGTCGCTTGACTATTAATAGCTAAATGTTTAGCAAAAACTTCTTTTTTCCTTTTAATAATAACATCTAATTCTTCACTCCACCATTCGCTACCTTTTCTTTTACTCTTTCGGCCAATCTTTTTCACACCACAAACTTCCCTTGTAGTCATCAGTATTGTTTCCTTAAAAGTATTCCATTCCTCTTGTACTCCTTCTTTCTCTCTTTCTTTCACTATTTCCCATTTTTCTGCTAAAATTCTTTCGTATTCTGTTGAATATTCTTCATTTTCTAATTTATCTACTCTTGTAACTTCTACACTCCTACTAAATCCCAATCTTTTCTTCCACCCTCATTTCACCTTTATCTTTGCTTATACCAAATAGCGATCAGATATACCCTTGATGTTCACATCCAACATCCTGCCTTTCTCTATTTGACTTACACATACATAATCAAGCTGAGCACGATCACCTGTCACTCCACTAACCCATGTATATTTGTGTATGTTCCTCCTATTAAACCATGTATTTGCCATTATCATCTCTTTAGTAGCACACGAATCCAATAATTGTTCCCCATTTTTGTTCTAACCTTGTACATCAAAAGGGAAAAATGGTCTATCATTCCTCGTACTAGTACATCACACACACTCTTGCGTTCAATTCACCTAAGGTAGGTGCCGGTGGGAGGTGTATAATCTAAATATCAAGTTAATTATATATTAATTGAGTTTATATATATTAAGTGAATTAAATAGTTAATGTGTATTTAATGAATATATAATATAAATATATATTAATTATACGTTATACTATTTATATTAATATATTTAAGATTTATTAGATAATTTGATTTAATTTATAAATATTTATTATTATATATAATATTTATTAATTTAATACTAATATTATATTTATTATCTAAGTATTCGGCGGCTCGTGGTCAAAATTCTTGAGTAGCAAATCAAAAATATATTAATATATATAATTTATATATATATATATACTATTAATTATAATAATAATATATATATAATATTAAGTTAATATATTATCATATATAATATTATTAATAACTAAATTATATATATAATATATATAATATATATATAATATATAATATAATATATTATATATACTATATATTTAATATATATATATTATAATTAAATGTTATATTTAATTTTAAATAGTATTTAATATTATATATTATAATTATAATTAATATATTTATATATTAATATATATATATTAATATATCAGTATGGATATATTCATCAAGCAATCATAATTTTTATATTTTCTTATTACTTTAGACAAGCCAAAATTTATCTATGTAATACTGCTTACGAGGCGATTATAAATTAATAGTATTATATATAAATCGTCTAAAGAACTACACACTAAATCACACAATATTGTTAAGTTATGAATCTTACAAGAGGAAAGGTTGGAATTACCAAGCAATCTTTACATAAATTTATTAGTTCCTTTTCATTAAGTGTATCGCTATATCGGTAAAAACGTATCTGTAGAATAATAAAGGACCTATTTTATTATATACATTATTTAGCTAAATTTTTAATTTCAATAATTATAACTATAGTATTATATATTTCAAGAAATCCTATTTATAACTAAATAGGATTTTTATATATATTATAAATTTAATTAATATTATTAATTATCTTCTAGCACTGAAAATTGAACACAAAATCTAGAATATATATTTACATATATGTGATAATTCAACTAGCTGTGAATATATTTGTAGTCATTTTCTTAAATAACTATTGAATATTCACTCAAATAAGGCTTACAAAATACACTATCTGAAATTTAAGAAATATATTCTATAGTAAATGTTGTAAAAGAAAATCTTATTATAAATCGAAACACATGTTCTGACAGCAAATCCTTATTTTTGAATCATTAAGTTTAACAATAATAAACATAAAGTAGTCTACAATATTTATTATATATAAAAATAACAATCATAAAAATTTATCCTTATTTACAACTTAAAAGGAATTTTAGTCCACATCACAATGAATTATTATATACCAAATAGATCTGACCCACCCATTCTAAATGATTAAATAAATGTCATGTAAACTAATGAGAAAAATGGTATATCGTAATACAGTATGATGCTTGAGTACATAGAATGCAACCGTTATTACGCTGCGAGAGAAATTTGGAATTTAATGAGTCAAACGCGTTTTCAGCGACTCTCAGGTTGAGTCAAGTATTATAATAAATAAGATTTTAGTAATTTTAATATTTAAGTTCGATATTAAGAGTATGATCGATAACTAGACACATAACAGGTATGAATTATTAGAAATATATCATTTAACATAATTCTCTCTCAAAATGCTTGAAGCTATATGGGTAGAAGAGATCTATCAATACAAACGTATTAGTGGGAGGTCATAATTAAAAAAGGCAAATGTTATAAGAATAAATATTGTATATTAACTCCATAGGCTAATATCCAAAGTATTTATGTGAACTTATCATACTTATATGAAGAATATTAAACTATTTTTTTATGAACTCTCCTTGAGATTGAAATAATTAATCAATATATGTACCACCGTAGGCTACTTATTAAAAAGGATCCTCAGATAGTATGATTAATTATAATGGTCCGGCCATAGCTTATAAATAGCTTATGACTCTTTTTTTAGAGTAATCGACTATAAATTATTTTCATATATAAATCATAACAAATTATCCTTAGTCTATATATAAGGTGAAACTAATAAAGGAGGTTTATATTCTGCAAATGATATATATTAACTATTAATATATAATATAATAATAGATAAATAATTTATTAATATTTATGTAATATCTATATATATATAATTTCGCCATAATAGCTATTATATATATATAAATAATAACATTAATATTTTATTTAATATATATTCATGTATACTAGACTTTATTTTAATATATTTAGGTTATACTATGGTGATCCTCACTAAAGCTCAAGTTTGGTGAACAGGTTGATTGATTAATTACCCTTCAGACTCAATCTTCTAGTTCCTATCACCCCACAATTTAATTGCTCTCCCTTTTATCTATTTAATTATATTTATTAATTACTCTAATATATTATATATTATATATAGTTAGGCAAGTATATAGAGTCTCAGTCACAATTCTTACCGAAATTTAATTTTAGGGCTGTTTGATCCTTTTTTTTATAACTAATTATTTAAGTGATATAATATATATATATCCCACAGTTTTGAGGGGATATACAATTTATACATACATATACAGTTAAGGGTCTCTCTATGAGTACCTCAATGGTGAATATATATTAGGGGACGATGGTATATATATATAATATAGTGGGACTTATTCGTTATCCCTCTCCCTCTGTTACCTCAAACCATTGCTCGATAACCTCCTTTAAAAAAAAAAATTAAACATTAAAATTAATAATAGGTGATATATAAAATAAGCATATTGTCATGTTAGGCAACTCTTTCGCTCTTTTTTCTATATTTTGTCTTTGAGACTTTCTTAGTATAGTTGAATTGCTAAGGAACCTTATACTTATATTATATCACGTGGAAGTAAGTCGAGTCGAGGCGATTTGGATAATTACATATTTTCTAATAAAACTTCATGAAAGTAGAACAGTCGAATTTATTAGAATAAGGTGCAGGTTGAAAAAACATATATTTTGCACGACATTTAAAAAAATATATTAGAAATAATAATATTTTAATATTTACTAAAATGAAGTTTACATATAATTATTATAAGATATATTATAATAAGTAATTATATAAAATATATATTATAATTAGAGTATAAACTGATATATATATATTTAGAAACTTTAGATTATTAGATTCAGAAAAATTAAACATATTAGATAATAATGAGACATAATATATATATTTATATGGTATTATAATAAGGACTTACTATTTATGAATTAGTACAGATCACTATATGAGAAAGACTATACTTATATAATTATTATATTTAATCATATCTATATCAGTACTAATAAACTACTATAGACTGATCAGAATTCATCGATTTTACAGGTCTAAACTTATATGAATTCGTAGTCCCCGGCACACTCTATGATATGTATATTTATAGAGTCTTAGTTAAAATAATCAGAACATACATGAATTAATAATTTATACTAGATGATTTTCTTACGGAGATACGTTATCTTCATCGCGTAAATAACCTGTACTGCGATACTCTTCATATTCCTTACATTCCGACTCTTTTGATACATAAGTAGTGCACTGGGAAGTTGGAGGAATACATTAACATTAGATGGGTAATGTTTTAAAAGATTCTATACAGTAGAATTACTACATAGTTGTATAATATTAAACTAAAGAAAGTCACCAATGAAAACGTTTTAAGAGTGAAAAATTAAAGAAGAGTAAAAGCCAACCACCAACCATTCGATTTTGCCTTAAATTTATTATATATCTTAGTATTGATTATTTATTTTCATAAAATTAAATATATGTTATATTTATATTATAGATATTTTAATTTAAAAGATTAAACATATGTACTTTATTGATTATATATTTATTTACACTAATTATGTATTTTATTCTTCATAGTTAGTGGTTAAATTTATATCTAAGTTTTTTTATTTGATTAATAGTTTTTCTATTTTATCTTAATTTTATGATATCATGTCAGATTTATTCTCATAATTTATTTTATTAATTATATTAGTATAAAATTTATATATAATATATGTATTCTGATTTTTGATTAATTCAGAATAATTATAATTATTTACATAAAACTTTTACAACCTTATTATATAAATTATATGATTTAATATGGAATACTTCCATTTAGACTATAATAAATAGAACTTGTAGAAAAATAGGAAATGAGTTTTGAACGCTTCTTGTTCTGTTAAGAAATTTAAAACAAAATGTATTTTCCAATTCAAAGATGGAAACTTTGATTGATTTTTTCCTTAGGATATATATATTAAGATTATAATATTATATATTAATATATTAATGTTATATATATATATATATATATATAAATTAATATTAATATTAATATATATATATATTACATAAAATCTCAATATTATAATAATCATATGCAGAAAATAGTATATTATTCTCATTAATTTTATATTAAATTATATTGTATTTATATTTAATTTAATTATATTTAATATATTATATTATTATTAATTATATATATATTATATAATCATAAAACCTATTTTGCAGTAACCATAAAAAATAAAATATATACTCACTTGTCTTAACACTTATAAAATAGATTGTCTGGATGATTGTTGTCCGATAAAATACTTTCTTTGACTGAGGGAAAAATGTAATAAAAAAATAATACAAAATTATTAAAAAATTAAATATTAATTAATAAAAACATCAATGATAAAAGATTTTGTCCCAATACCCTCGCAAAAGCATGGACAAATTTGAATTGTGCACAAAATTTCATAAATAAGGAATTCTTATACTTTTGCAGTATTGAAATCAAATCTTGCGAAAATATTTATTAAGTGTTCGAGTGAGTAGGTGCTAAATTTTTGAGGATAAATAATATATAATTCTGAAGAAATATATTATCATCTTATCTCCCCATGTTTAAATGAAATGATAGTTTCAAAAAAACAAGAAAAAAATACTCTTACATCATAGTTAATTCCTCGTGGGATAATTAACCTATTAATTATTACTTTAATTACAGAAGTTCGTAATCAGATTATATATATTTATTTCAATATTGAATATAAAGCTCTCTATATTAAATTAATATTTATAGACTAGTATTTATTCATATGAGTATTCTTCTCCTCAATAGTGATCTATATATATATATTTCTAAGATCTAACTTATAATATAGAATATAATATATATTTATAATATTTAATATTAGTATTAGGGGAGTAGTCAGAGTCAATTATTATAATATAAAATAAAAACTCTAATTATAGTAAGTCTTCCAACCAGGAAGATTTAAATTAAGCTTTTTATTATAAACAGATTTTTTAAGTGGAATATTACATGAAAAAAAAAATATCTATAAGCGTGACTCCACTATCGAATATTTTAATGTATACCGTGAGTAACGTTAACTTTGTGTTATTTTTGGCTCATTAATGAGTGTTCCCTAATATCTTTATTTTTTATAGTTGCGCACCCCTGTATTTATGAGACTAATTAGAAACGTAGTTATTATTTATTCCATGACTCTTTTATTATCGTGTATTCTCTATCATTAAATAAAATGTGATTATATAAAATAGTGATTGAAGAAGTGTGATGAGAAATAATGGTTGAAAATTATTCTTGTACAAATGATGGTAATATTAATAGAGATTTATTAGTGTATTCACACTAAGAGGTCATTTATTGTAATGTGTAGATACTCACCTTAAAGTATATATTCTTTTTTTATTCTATATATCATTTTTTTTTTTTTTATATGCATTTTATTTATATAAATTATTTTTATGTTAAGATTTTTTTATGGTTGTAGTTTATTCCCACAATACTATCGCTACGAGCCGACGTGGGATGGAAGGTTGAGACGAAGTCCTCGTCCACCGGGAGGCCGAGAGACCCCAGACTCCTGGCCATCTTTGCGTTTTACCCTTATGAATTCCTTTACATTAATGAGTATTAAAGATTAAGTATAGTTTCGTAGTTTTATAAATTACTTCAATCACGTCTTTATGCGATAATTCCTTGTGCTACTATTCTTGAATCTACACACTCTCTCAAAATCTTGCTCACTCTTTTTGAAAGAAATAGTTTGTATAGGTTACTACCCTGTAAACTGTTTGTCACAGTTCTAGTGTGTACACGAATTACTTTTTCCTTGCACTCTTTTCACATAACCTTTATATCCACTACGTGTATTTTTTGAGCACATGGCAATATAACTTGTTTATTGGCTTCTTCGAAATGCTAAAACTGTAAAATCTCTCTCCAACATTTTCAATTTTCACTAATTTATGTCAAATGTTGTTATAATTATTCATAATTGTTCAGATAATATTGTAACTACATTTAACTACTGT
>JABUQX010096556.1:0-15000 GCA_015478945.1 Trachelipus rathkii
AGACTTAATACTCATTTAGTATAGAAATGGAATGTGTTAGGTTTGTTTGTTGTACCCTGAGTGACTTCTTAAAGTTCAGGTTATGTTTATGTTAGCTTTTATTATGAAAAACGTTGTACGTTAGCATTTTCGTGGTTTAGTTATATAAAGAACTTATTTTTGTGTTATGTTTGGTTAAAACTTTGTATGTTTACAGTTATTCGTTGTGGAATAACACTGATTTTGTTAGAGAATGGTGAGTTTTTGTAAGATATTACTGTGTTAAACTGACGAAGATGTGTTAGAAACGTGAGCCTAGGTTAAGTTTTTGTTGAATATTGTTATAGGTTTGCCTTAGACTTTTGCTATGATTATGAATACACATCGAGTAGCTCACTGATTTATATATTAATCAGCTCCCAAGTTATACATTGCTGTCAAATCACCTCTGTATGATACGCTGTTGCCAGATTTACCAGTTTGTTTAATAAATATAATAAGTATTGCATCACTTTATGTAAATGGTTAAAGCATAAAAATCATTTTCATGTTTCATGTTGAAATTTTTTTTCTGAAAGGGGGGGTGTAGTCTAAAAAGAGATAAGATTAAAAATAAAAATTAGTTGGTATGTTAGAGACATGCTTGAAAAAACGTGTGACTAGGTTACGTTTGCATGTAATGTTAGTTACTTACTATTGGCAAGATGGTACTTTGTTAATGATAACAGTTTATTTTCGGGCTTAAGGTGTGTCAGGTTTGTCGTTGTCATTATATTTCTTATTCATATGCTACATCTGTTTAGCTTTATTGATATGGAAACCTTAATTACGCTAGAGTATATTCGTTGATCAGTATGAAAATTAACCAATGTGTTGTGATAAATGAGAAGTTGAAATATAACACAGGAACCTTACCTCTACAACACCAACAACAATAACAACAACAGCCACAGCAACAACAACAACTGTTGTTGTTGTCGAACGAGAATATATACCCTTTTGTACTGATATGGTTCATTCGTACGTCGTATTCTTGTTTACTTCTTCTGATTGGTTGAAAGAAAGAATCCATTAGCCGTATAAGGGTTGTTTACTACATAGAATTTCGCCAGTAAAGACATTTTTCGCTGTGTTTGATATGATGACCTCTCGTTCTGCTTCTATAGACGTCCTCTTTAGAGGAGTTTCGTTATTACCAACGATGTGTCATTTATATTTATCGTAAACCGAATGGCGACTGTTACATTGCTTGTATTCCTACCAGAGGGTCAAATGATAATAGTATTGGCATCACTTTATGCAAATGGTTTAAAGCATAAATCATTTTTTCATGTGTTTAGAGTTGGTATTTTCTGAAAGGAGGTGGAGTCTAAAAAGAGATAAGTCTAAAAATTTACTTTATTCGTATTTACTCGTTAGGTATTATGATGGTTTAGGTATGGTTATGAGACATTTTTTGATAAATGTTACTGTGTCATGTAGAGATTAACGGTTAAATATGGCTAGAGATGTGCCTTGAAAAAAGTATCGAACAGGTTACGTTTTGTTATGTAAAGTTAGTTTACTTTACTGATCTTAAGTGTGGAACTTTGTTAATGTTAACAGTTTATTAGGGGTGTAAGTGTGTTAGGTTTGTCGTTGGCACATTATTTTCCTAGTTCATATGATGCTATGGTATAGCTTTATTAATGTGAAGACATTGTTATGTTATGAGTATCTCATTGATTAGTATCATTAAACCCTCTTTGTGTGAAATTGTATTTAAATATTTCATGTGACAGTGTAAAGAATAACGTTAATATGTTTAGAGTTATGCTTGACAAAGTGATTAGGTTACAGCTTTGCATGTCATGTTAGTTGCTTTACTGGTTTTGAGTGTGAACTTTGTTAATGTTAACAGTTTAATTTGTGTGTAAGTTGTGCTAGGTTTGTCTTTGTGCATTATTTTCTTAGTTAATGTTACGCTATGTTAGCTTTATTAATGTGGAAACTTTGTTACGATAGCAATACTTTCGCTGGTCTGTATGATAATAACCAATGTTGTGAGAAAATTTTAGTTAAATGTTAGCTGTGTTAGTGTAAGATTAACGTTAATATGTTAGAGTTAATGCTGAAAAAGTTATTAGGTTAGTTTTGGCATACGCATGTTAGTTGCTTTTTGGTGTTAAGTTGGAACTTTGGTTAATGTTTGACTGGCTTATTCCTTTGCTTAAGATGTGTTATGTTTGTCTTTGGGACATTATTTTCTTAGTTCAGTTGATGCTATGTTAGCTTTATTAATGTGGAAACTTTATTATGTTAGCATACTTTCGCTGGTCTGTATGATATTAACCAATGTTGTGATAAATTTTGCTAATGTTACTATGTTAGTGTAAGATTAACGTTAAATGTTAGAGTTATGCTTGAAAAAGTAATGATTAGGTTACGTTTTGCATACCATGTTAGTTGCTTTACTGGTGTTAAATGTTGTGGAACTTTGTTAATGTTTTCAGTCTTATTTCTGCTTAAGATGTGTTATGTTTGTCTTTGGGCATTATTTTCTTAGTTCAGTTGATGCTATGTTAGCTTTATTAATGTGGAAACTTTATTATGTTAGCATACTTTTCGCTGGTCTGCTTGATAATTAACCAATGTTGTGAATAATTTTTTGCTAAATGTTACATGTTAGTGTAAGATTAACGTTAATATGTTAGAGTTATGCTTGAAAAAGTAAGATTAGGTTACGTTTTGCATACCATGTTAGTTGTTTTATTGGTGTTAAGTGTGGAACTTTGTTAATGTTAACAGTTTATTCCTGCTTAAGATGTGTTTTGTTTGTCTTTGGGTATTATTTTTTTAGTTTAGATGATGCTATGTTAGCTTTATTTACATGTGAAAAACTTTATTATGTTAGCATACTTTCGCTGGTCCGTATGATAAAATTAACCAATGTTGTGATAAATTTTTTGCTAAATGTTACTATGTTTAGTGTAAGATTAACGGGTTAATATGTTAGAGTACGAAAGCCAAACAAGATCATAGGTATTGCGTAATCGTTCGTAAACGAACGCAAACAGAATCATAGGTATTGCTAATATTTCGAAAAGTGGGAGGAGTTTGACCAATTTCTCAACATGTATTCTGATAACTCTAGTGAAACCGGAACCACATCAGCTTCGTACATGTTCGTTCGTATGTATTGTTAGTTACTTGAGTGTTGTTAAGTATGAACTTTGTTAACTGTTGAGTCATTTATTCCGATCATAAGGTAATGTTAGGTTGTCATTGGGGGTTATATTCCTAGTTCAGGGTTATGATATGTTAGTTTATTGATGTGAAAAACTTTGGTACGTCAGCATATATTGTCTGATGTCTATGTTGTAAAATTTTTGTTTAATGTTACTATGTTAAATGTAAAATAATAGTGATATGTTAGAGATCTGTTTGAAAAAAAGTGTGAAATATGGTACGGGCTGTAAGCAACGTCATGTTACTTTCTTGTTACCAGGTATGGAGTCCTTGTTAGGTTTGATGTTATACATTATAGTTCTTGCATCAGGTTATGTATGTTAGCCTTTCAATTGATGTGAAAACCTTTTGTTATTTAATGCTCTACATTTTTCAGTTTTATGTAAAATGTAAATTTTTTTTACGTTATAAACATAAAAAGAATAAAATTTTTAGTAAAAAACAAAAAGTTTTTGAAAAAAGATAAGGTTAAAATTAAATTTTTCATAAAAAAAACAAAAACTAAAAGTTTTAAAGAAATAAAACTAAAAATAGCTAATGGTTTGTTAATACAAAAAAGTTTTAAAGAAATAAAGTTAAAATAATAAAAGTTTTTAAAAACAACCAAGAAAAAAAAGTGTGAAAGGCTACGTTCTATATGTTTTGCTAGTTACTTTACTGTTGTTGTTAAGTATGAACTTTGTTAATGTTGTTTTTATTGTGGGGTTTAATGTATGTGGAAGTTGATGATATATATATCATATGCTAATTTCAGGTTATGTTATGTTAGGTTTTTGAAGTGAAAACTTTGTTATGTCAGCATATATTTGAGGGTTATATAAAGAACATATTTTTATGCTATGTTATCCAAATGAAATACTCGGACATATGACTGGAGTCAACACAGATCAATAGATCAATACCCCAATAGATCAGGATTGGGATGGGTAAGGGGGGAGGTAGGGGTGGTTTTGATTTACTGATTCAGTGATTTACCGTTTTTAGGGTATGTAAAAATACAATGTTTTCGAGGTCATAGGGGCCTGGACCCCTTGAATAAATTTTTTAGTAAAAGCAAAAAGTTTTTGAAAGAAATAAAGTTAAAAATTAAAAGTTTTTTTAAAAAATAAACAAAAGTTTTTTTTAAACAAAAAGTTTTAATGAAATAAAGTTTAAAATAAATAAAAGTTTTTTAAACAAAAAGTTTTAAAGGATGTGAAAGGCAACGTTCTATATGTTTTTGCTAGATTACTTCACTTGTTGTAAGTATTTGAACTTTGTTATGTTTCTGTTTTTAGTCGTGTTTAAGGTATGTTAGGTTTTTCGGTGTATGTTATATTCTTGGTTCAGACTATGATATGTTAGCTTTGTTAAGCCAAAAACTTTGTCACGTTGGCATATATTCGTTGATCTCAATATGATAATTAGTGGAAACGGTTGATGATAAATATGTACAGTGTTAATACGAAAATAGTAATGATATGTTTAGAGATGATGTTTGAAAAAGTGGTGAATAATAGTTACGTATTGTCATGCAAATGTCAGTTACGTTTACAGTTGTTAAGTATGGAAGTTTGTTAATGTTAGCGATTTATTCAGGCATAAGATGTGTTAGGATTGTGAGTGTACATTATATTCGTACATCAGGTTATGATATGTTAGCTTTATTGTGTGAATTCTTGTTGCGTTAGCATATATTTATTGAACAGTTAAGATACTTACACAAGGTTGTGATAATTTTTGTTAAATGTTACTATGTTAATGTAAAAACCTCAGTTTTATATGTTAGAAAATAGTGTAGTAGGTTCGTTCTGCGCTCCAATTGTTAGTTATTTACTGTTTGTTAAGTAATGGGATGTTTGTTAATGTTAACTGTTTATTCCTGTTTAAATGTGTTTTAGGTTTTGTGAATGTACGTTTATATCGTAGTTCAGATGATGCGATGTTTGGCTTATTGATGTGAAAACTTTGTTACGGTTAGCATATATTCATTGATCAAGTATGATATTTAGACTAGGTTATGATAAAATTTTTAAATATTACTATGTTAATGTAAAAATAATAGTGACGATGTTAGAAAAAGTGTAAGTAGGTTCCGTTCTGCACTCCAATGTTAGTTACTTTACTGTTGTAAGTATGGAACTTTGTTAATGTTAGCATATATTCATTGACAGAATGATAATTAGACAAGGTTATGATAAAAATTTGTTAAATATTACTATGTTAATGTATAAATATCCAGCATTTGGGTAGGGATGGGGGGAGGGGTGGGTGGTTTGATTTACTGATTTACAGGTTTAGGGTATGTAAAAACACAAATTTCTTAAGTTTTAAGTATTAAAAGCGTAAATTTTAGTAAAAATAAACTGTTTAAAGCATATCAACGAAAAATAAATGAATGTTTTGTGTTATGTTATATAAAATATGACATGAATCAAAAACCAATAGATCATAGATGGGGAGGGGTGTGTGGGAGGGGAGGCTGAGGAGGCCGGGGTCAATAGATCATAGATGGGGAGGGTCGGGAGGCTTGGGAGGCTGGGTAGAGGCCGAGAAGGCTCAAGAGGCTCCAGAGGCTTCCAGAGGCTTTGAGGGTGTTTGATTTATATAAAAAACGTAAATTTTTTTGTTATAAACTTAAAAGATAAAAAAAAAAATGTTTAATTTTTTAACTTTTTTAATTTTTTTTTAAAAAAAAATTTAAATTTTTTAAATTTTTAATTTTTTTTAAAAAAGTTTTTAATTTTTTTTAAAAAAATTTTAATTTTTTAAAAAAAACTTTTTTTTTAATTTTTTTAAAAAAATATTTTTTTATTTTTTTTAATTTATTTTTAATTTTTTTTTTTTTTTTTTTTTTTTTTTTTTTTTTATTTATTATACAATTATAAGAAAGATGTATACCAAGTTTCGTTGTTCTACGCCAATATTTCAGTTTTGTGGGGCTGGTGACCCCCCTTTTGGATGTGTACGGATATTTAACCCATATATGATATGAGTACTAGATATGAAAGGTATATCCCGAGTTTCATCGTTCTAGGTCAATATTTCAAGTTTGGGGTCCCGGAGACCCCATTTAGGCTGTGTACGGCTATTTAACCCATATATGATGTGAGTAGCTTATATGGTATGTGTATACCGAGTTTCATCGTTCTAGGTCAACATTTCAGTTTTGTGGGGCTGGTCCCCGAATTTGGTCAAATCGGTTATTTTACCCCTGACACATCTAAGATACAACCTAAAAAGGCTGTATATCAAGTTTCGTTGTTCTATGTCAATATTTCAGATTTTGGGGTGAGTACCCCATCTGGGGCACCCACAGTCATTTTACACCCGGGGTCATCTAAGATACATCCTCAGAAGGTTGTATACCGAGTTTCATCGTTCTAGGTCAATATTTCAGTTTTGTGGGGCTGGTCCCCGAATTTGGTCAAATCGGTCATTTTACCCCAGACACATCTAAGATACAACCTAAAAAGGCTGTATATCAAGTTTCGTTGTTCTATGTCAATATTTCAGATTTTGGGGTGAGTACCCCGTCTGGGGCCACACGGTTATTTTAACCCCGGGGTCATCTAAGATACATCCTCAGAAGGTTGTATCCCGAGTTTCATCTTGTTCTACTCCAATATTTCAGTTTTGTGGGCTGGGTCCCCGAATTTGGTCAACTCGGTCATTTACCCGGATACATCTAAGGATACAACCTAAAAAGCTGTAATTAATCAAAGTTCGTTGTTCGTATTGTCAATATTTCAGATTTTGGGGTGAGTATCCCGTCTGGGGCACCCACAGTCATTTTACACCCCGTATACACCTAAGATACATCCTCAGAAGGTTGTATACCGAGTTTCATCATTCTATGTCATATTTCCATGATTTGGGTGGGGCTGGTCCCGAATTTGGTCAAATCGGTCATTTTACACCCGGATACATCTAAGACATACAACCTAAAAGGCTGCATATCAAGTTCGTTTTCTTACATCAAATATTAATGTTTGGGGTGAGATCCTTCTGGGGGGATCCTAGACACCGTGTTTGTCCCCCTTCGGAGGGACGCAGGGGTGATGTAACCTCGCATACAACAAGGATATGCCATCATCTAACCCCCCTCCAAATTTTAACCCAATACGATAACTCTAACTACTACCACCACCACTACTACTACTACTACTACTACTACTACTACTACTACTACTACTACTACTACTACTACTAATAACTACTACAATAATAATAATAATAATAATAATAATAATAATAATAATAATAATAATAATAATAATAATAATAATAAACTTCAGAAGCTGAGACGGAATCGGCGCGGTGCGGTGCGGTGCGGGGCTAAGCGGCGCGAAGCGGGGCAGGAGTCGGAGTCGGAGTCGGCTCAAAAATTGAATCCTTCTACGAAGGATTCAATTTTTTTTCGACATAATAATAATAATAATAATGTGTATGTGTATGCGCATGCGCGCGCGCGCGTAATCAAAAATAATACAAACAAACACAGACAAAACCTTCGGTTTTGTCTGTTTGTCGAATTGATAGCCCTTCGGGCTATCAATTCTCCCCCTAAGCCTAATATATCTCTATTCATTTATATAGAAAAAAGGTGCCGCGGGACTGGCAGCATTACTACTCACAAACTATCACACCACTTTAATTAAAGAGTTAGAAATAGATGTCACGTGACAAAAAGACGAAAGGGAATGGTGTCATTTAAAAAGAAGGCAGTATGAGTGAGACCATGCTCACACACACACACTCACACACATATATATATATATATATATATATATATATATATATATATAATATATATATAAAAAAAATGTGTGTATCATAAATATATATAATATATATTATATATATATATATATATATATATATATATATATATATATATATATATATATATATATATATATATATATATATATATATATATATATATATATATATATATATATATATATAATATATTATATATACAATATATATATATACATTATACTAATTACATATATATATATATACATATTATATATTATAATATATTATATATAATATATATATTATTATATATATATTATATATATATATATATATATAATATATATTATATATTATTATATATATATATTATATATTATATATATATTATTATATATATAATATATATATTACATATATATATATATATATATACTACTTATATATTATATATATATATATATATATATATATATATATATAATATATATTATATATATTATATATATATAATATTATATATATATATATATATATAGTATAATATTTTATATATATTATATATCATATATATATATATATATATATATATATATATATATATATATATATATATATATATATATATATATATATATATATATATATAATATATACATAATATAATAGTATTATAATATAATATATCATATATATATATTAGGGCTATAGATAAATAAACGCTTATATATATTAAGCGTTATTTATCTTTTAGCCTTTTCAGCTTATTAATTCTTAAATGATAAACTATTCACACTTTTGCATAAATCAACCGTGCTCAATGAGCAATTAGCTATTCTACTGCAAAAGTAAATTATTAAATTTCCCTGAATATATCCGTTAGCAGTAAATGCTTATTGGTTGTACGGGGAAAGGGAATAGTAAGAATAGAAATATTAGGTAAAGTTTAGTTTGAAACTTTAATTGTAATATAAACAGAAGAAAGTAAATTTTCTTTCAATTTTTTTTTATGTAAGATTAAGTAAGTCAAACATAAAAAATAAATAAATGATTTTATTCTAAATTGTTATTTTAAATTGTAAAATTGCAATTACTTAATTGGGAAAACAGCTGAAACTCATTAGCCGAAGGATTTGTATATCTTGGCAGGATCAACCGGAATAAGGATACCTTAATAGATGTCCTCACAATCAAGAAGAACAATTGTTCCACAATTCTGTATGAGTAATAAAAATACCAGTCTTAATTAATTTATACCTTGTTAGAAGTTTTATTTGTACACCTGATTATCAGAAAGTAAACTTAACAAGTTAAAAGGGCAGGTTTTATGACTTTAAAATCTACTAAATATTTGTACGCCAGAGGTCGGGAATACTAATACGAGACCCTGGTTGAAGGAATAAATTTTCTTTCAAGAAAAAGTTGTATTGGCTTTCGACTCGGTATTAGTCTTCATCAGTAAACAAAAAATGGTAAGTTTACTTTCTGATAATCAGGTGTACAAATAAAACTTTTAACAAGGTATAAATTAATTAAGACTGTTTAAAGTCATAAAACCTGCCCTTTTAACTTGTTTAGGTTCCTTTTAAACTGCTCGAAGTACTGGAATTTACTTAAAAATTGCTTCGAACAAGAAGATATGGAAAAAAGACCTCGGTCTCAATTATATTACTTTGCGTTATGCAAGCGAAGGATATTTTGCAGGTTGTGGAAGTTTGTTAAATAAACTATAAACTTACGTTTATATATACATTAAAGGTTTAAATATGAAACCCTTAAATTTGATACCATTATTATGAAACTTGATACCGATACCTTGATACGAAACCTTGATACCCTTTTATTGTTTAAAGATTATTAAACATACGTTCAATAAATATACAATAAATACTGGTTCAAATAAAAAGCCTTTTAAGGTGAAACTAGATACCGGCACCTTCATATGAAACCTAGATACGATACCTTTAATCATGAAACCTAGATACCTGGTGTGATAGCCATGTCACTCTATAGATAATCATTGTCCCAAAAAATGCGATAAATACCATCTAAGTATAATTGCATAGTAGCTTCTCATGTCAGATGATAATATCACGCTAATGTCAGTTATATCTACTGTTTCACACAGTCAGAATTATAAAGACATATTATGTTTTTCGATAATTAAAATCAAGACTCCGAATTCTACCAGAGAGTAGATAAGATGATTAAATAAATCTCTCAGACTCCGTATTCAAACTACTCGCTCTCTCGAGTATAGCTTTTACTGTATACTTTAATTTATTTACATTATAATATATAAATATGAACAAGAGGGGAATAAAGCATATATATAATAAATAGCGTATATTCTCTGTTTTTTATATACATCTAGACATGTTCTAACTAAATACACAATATCACTTTAACTACTTAATATTTCTATTCTTACTATTACTCATTATCATCACGCGTACATACTCACTAATAAGCATTGTTAACTGAGCTCTATACGGATATTAATTACAGTAGTGAAAATATTTAATATTATAACTTTTAGCTATGATCTATACTTATACTTATATTGTACTATAATTGAAGCAACTGGTATGATATTTATGCTATAAAGTGTTACGATATCAGTTATATATCCATTTAAATTATAATAAGCATGAAAGGCTAAAAAGATAATATATAGCGACTTGATATATATTATATGTATAGATCGTACAAATTACGAATTTAAATCATTGAGGTATTTACCCTAGTGTGGATATTTTATCTTATCTCTATCTCATGGTACATCCTATTTTGTAGCGCTAAAAATTTTAATCTGAATGCGTAAAGATGGATATACCTGACAGGACTTTGTTAGTCTAGGTTACTATAAGCATACTTATTATTGGGGAATTATCCAAGTCTGCCAATTTTTTGTATTTAAGATTAAAGTTCGGGGGAGTTAATAGTCTGAAGTTCTTGTTTTGATGGTAGGCCATCCTGCAACAGCACCTTTCTTCCAATCACGTGAGAGATCTGCTATCAAGTCAACAATATTTGATCCTTTGACAATTTCATTATCGATGATGATTTGTCCTAATTCATTCCATGATAATTGATCTTTTAAAATATTATATAAAGCTAGTCCAGCTTTGCGACCTCTATTTGGTAAGCTCTCCTCCAGGATATTTTTAAAAGGATCTTCGTTTTTCACAGCAGGTATTATCTCCGCAGGTGTTGTTGATTCATTCGAGATTGACTTACTTAATGAGGCATATAGATGTAAGTTTTTAAGATCTATTAATTTCTGTATGGCTTCTTGATATAAGGCACGTTTTTCATGAATGTTAATGTCTGAATTTAATATCCTAAGCACTTCTTTCTCGTAATTATTTATCTGTTCAACTTTGGGATCATGTAAACTTTGGGGTATAGGTTGCAGATATGGTCCTGAATCATTCTGGATATGAGGACTCTGGTGTTGTAATTGTTGATGAATTGCTGGAGAAGGTAACCCCTGTAAGGGTTGTTGTATAGGCTGTACTGTCTGAGGCTGTGTTAGAGATGACTGATTGGTTGTATGTTGATCAGAATGTGTAGTATTATTATACTTCATTTTCTCATACTCATTATATGGTAATACAGCCACCTTCTTCATTATTCTGATATCCACTTAGTTATTAAAGGAGCTATGACGGAAAAAAGTAACGGTAGGAACACTCCACCTCCTTTCTGCAGTAACTTCTTTTTACTTTTCAGATTTTTTATATTTAGAGAGAGTTTTTTAATAATGCTTCTATGACGGCGAAGCTTCACCTTCTGAGGTTTGTTTAAAGGAACATTTCCTTTTATAAGATTTAAGCAGACTTCGCATACACACTGGATGAATTTTTCATCATTACAGATTAGTTTACGTTTTTCAGCTGTTTTCAGTTTTTTTAATTTTTTTATAAGAGGTAAATATTTAACAACTAGGGTACTCATTATTCAGGTATGAATACAGTTTCAATTTCGAATGGCAAAATGTTAGTACGGAGCAAAACTCTATACGTGTTTTTAGGATGAAGTTCACACATTAAATAACCGTATGGAATAGATGTAACTTCTTTATATACCTTTAAGAAGTTTTTACGTTGTGATGGAAACATTTGCGATGCTAATACATTGATCTGATTCATATCTCTTCTCTGCCCGAAGAGTAGTAGATATTGGGTGTTTAAAGATATATCTCTCATATACTTATTCTGATAAAAAATGTTCTGGGTGATGAAAAATACAGAGATGTTTAAATGATGGGAAAATACAGTAAACGTTTCAGCTATTTCTTCATTTAACTTATGCATTAAATCATCTAATACAATGATTTCATGTCCATTCACATTATCCAACGATTTGATGTCATAGATTCCTTCATGAAACTGAATTACATCTTTGTATTCTGCAAATTTTTCCTGATAAACACTGTAACACCATATTATTTTTACTGGTTCTTGTTCAAAAATTTCCATCTCTCTTAACATGTTTAATAACAGAAAGGTTTTCCCGCATCCTGTAGGGCCTGATACAAGACAAGTAGCAGGACTACGGAACATAAATTTACACACGTCCATACTCTTCAAATACTCGATGTTTAATGTAAAGTCTTTATTGATATAATATTATTATATATATATATATATATATATAATATATGATATATATATATATATATATAATATATAGTATATATATTATATATATATATATTCAGTTTAATGAAGTTATTTTTTCCACCAGAATGTGTGTTTCGGATAGGATTGAAACGTAAAACGCTACGTAAGACAATACAGCGAGAAAAAGACATAGCGCTATCAGCCAGGGTGAGGGAGGGGCCTCTGGGGCTATTTTGCGCTATGCTGCTTATTGATTTAATAGCTTTAAGGTAGAAAAGGAAATATGTCTTTATTACAAAATTGTAACAGTAACAAGGGTTTTGTATAAATAAAAATTAGAACAGTGTTAAGCTATCATATAAAATACTGTGTTCATAAGTACAGAGAAAAGGATTACTTGAAAGAAAATCCAAAGTTAGCTGTAAACCAACGTTTTATTAAAGAAAAAAGTTGTAGTATTAACGTTGGACATACTACGAATATATAGTTTAGCGTTCGCGCAGTAATATTGCGCCTGCGGGCGCTCGCGTCGTTTCCGGGCCGGGGGGGCAACCTCGCGTTCGGTCATGCCAACCCTGCGATCGTTTAGAGAGTTGAAACCGTGATTCAGCATAATGCATCTTCCTCACCGCTTTTTTCTTCTTTTTCAGTGAAACCCCTGAAGAGGGGTTCTCAGATTCATTTGAGAGTTTTGGGAACCTCAAAAATGAGATCTATGTTATTAAAAACATATATAAGTACACTAATATCAAGATGTTAAGTACATGTTTACTAATTCGGCACCGCACCGGTTCCACACCGGTGTCGGTACCTACACATACAATCACTCATTTGATCCGCCATGCGAGACCTTCTTCTTTTTCCTTCTTCTTCTTTTCCTACATTCATCTTCTTCTTCTTCTAAGCTTTTCTTCTTTTTTCAGGGACCCCCCTTCGAGAGGGGGGTCTCAAACTCATTTTGGGGTTCTGAAAACCCCAAAAATGAATTCTACACCGTTGAAAACATAGATGTAGACACCTCATTTGTTCTAATATGTAGCTGGAGCCAGAATTCCATTCTGGCACCGCAACCACCAGCTCCGGCTCCGGCTCCGGCTCCGGCCCCATATGGTTCGCCAAATAATTTAACAAGCCATATCTATTCATTTATTCCTCTCTAACACTCACCAAATTTCAGCTTTCCTAAGTCCATTTTTAAAATTTAAGGGGGGAGGGGACCCTGGCGTAGCGACTTGAAACATTGGATACAACAATGTTGCAACATATAAGGAAGACATACCAAGTTTGAAGAAGATACGATGACTCTAACACCTCTTTTGCTAAGATATGTCATTTTGTGTCATTTCTTTACCCATAAATGACCCCCGGCTGGGGCCATGGGGACTCTGGCGTTCGGGAAAGTAACTACGGGAATCTTATTTTTGAGACATTCTACCCCTGTTTGACACCCGTCATGATAGGTTTTTGACGAAGGGTACGCCATCTACGAAAAACGCATGTTGGTGCGTTCTAAAAACGCAACGGCTGAAACGCCACGCTCGGCAATAGCGGCAATCGACTCGGCATACCTCAAAACATACTAGACAACACCGAGCTCGGCTTCATAGCTCAAGAAACAAAAATGTTAGCACAGGTGCATTAGAAAAGGGGGGTAGGGTAATATCTAATACTAACTCTTGTTAGGAATGAATCGATTCCGTCGTAAACCACAGGAATCGATTCAACAGTGTCGATTATGTACTAATCGATACAAATATCGGTTGTATTCCGTCACATACGATATATCGCACTAGAAGGGTTAGAAAGGGGGGTGGGGGACACTAACTCGTAGAAGGAAGCATCCTAGCATCTTCTAATATACACTAATCGACTCCTCGTACCTTATAACCTAGGAGTAGACACCATTATTAGCCGTGTTCTATGACGTAGGACATGTCATGCTAGAAAAGGCTAGAAAAGGGGGGTAGGGTAATAACTCGTAGAAGGAAGCATCCTAGCACCTTCTAATATACACCAATCGACTCCCCGTACCCATTAACCTAGGGTTAGACACTAAGACCGGTGTATTCTACAATATAGGTCGGCCGTGCTAGAATCTAGATATAGCCTATATCATAATGCCTACTATCAATATAGGCCTTATCATATAGCCTATAGCCTATAGGAACATGTGTCCTTTTAGCCCTCGGCGGCATCCTTTGAAGTCTCTCTATTCTTGCCTTCTTATTAGGTTTTGCGGTTTGCGGTTAGATAAAAAGGTCCACTTTTATGACCTTTGCGGTTTGCGGTTAGATAACTCTCATCCCAAATGTGGTGTATACTACTATCTCTCTCTCTCTCTCTCTCTCTCTCTCTCTCTCTCTCTCTCTCTCTCTCTTCTCTCTCTCGTCTCTCTCTCTCTCTCCTCTCTCTCATCTCT